>SJYC01108041.1:0-21323 GCA_006408675.1 Madoqua kirkii
AGTACAATAAAGTGAGCCACCTATACGCATACACATATCATCTCTTCTTTGGATTTCTTCCCCATTTAGGTCACCACACAGCACTGAGAAGAGTCTGTCTCTTATACACATCTCCGACTAAGGTCTGTCTAGTCAAGGCTATGGTTTTTCCCATCATCATGTATGGATGTGAGAGTTGGCTGTGAAGAAAGCTGAGTGCTAAAGAATTGGTGCTTTGAACTGTGGTGTTGGAGGAGACTCTTGAGAGTCCCTTGAACTGGAGATTCAACCAGTCCATCCAAAAGGAAATGGGTCTTGGGTGTTCATCACAAGGACTGATGTTGACCTGATGTGAAGAGCTGACTCATTTGAAAAGACCCTGATGCTGGGAAAGATTGAGGGCAGGAAGAGAAGGGGATGACAGAGGATGAGATGGTTGGATGGCATCACTTTTTCAATGGACATAAGTTTGGGTGACTTCTGGGAGTTGTTGATGGACAGGGAGGCCTGATAAGTGGCGGTTCATGGGGTCACAAGGAGTCAGACACAACTGAGTGACTATACCAACTGATACCTTCATACACATGGCCATAGTCCTTTTCTCTTCTCCTTATTAACAGAGCATTTTTTTAATTGGAGCATAGTTGTTTTACAATGTTATGTTAGAATCTGCAGTACAATAAAGTGAGCCACCTATACGCATACACATATCATCTCTTCTTTGGATTTCTTCCCCATTTAGGTCACCACACAGCACTGAGAAGAGTTCCCTGACCTATACAGTCCGTTCTCATTACTTATCTGGTTTTATACATAGTAGTACATATATGTGAATCCCAACCTCCCAATCCATCCCATTTCCGCTTCTCCTCTTCGTGTACATACATTTGTTCTCTATGTCTGTGTGTCTACTTCTGCTTTATTACTCAGCCATATAAAGAAACAAAACTGTGCCATTTGCAGAGACATGGATGGAACTAGAGACCATCACACAGAGTGAAGTTAGAAAGGGAAAAACAAATACCATTTATTAACGCATAGGTGTGGAATGTAGAAAAATGATATAGATGGACTTATTCACAGCACTTGGAGAAATATTCAAAAATCTATATAATTGCATTCTTATTGCAGAAAGATCTTCTTTCAAGTGCAATAATTTGAGAATCTGTAAAATATCCTTCCTTTTGCAAAATACTCTTTAGGGGCTAAAGAGGAATGGCAATGCTGGTATTCTTATTTCTCAGATGGAAAAGTCCCGAGTATGCCCAGTCTTCATATATTTCCTTCTCTCTTGGTAACTAATTCATCACCTTGCTCAGGGCACCAAGCTTCCAGCAAATGCTCCCAGAATGGTTTCTCTCATTTTCACCTGCTGCCTCCCCAAGTGGAAAGGGGGTGGGGCTGTGCCAGTCTTTTCCTGGCTCTAGCATTGCTTCTGGTGGAGATTCTGAGTCACTTACTCACTCTCTCAATTTCCCTTAGGACAGACACGGCTTTTAGTTCATGCATCAGAGTGCCCAATGACATGATGACAGCTTCTACCCTCTCTTGCTGACAGGGCGTCCAAGGAGATGTCAGTGGAAGGTGTAGGGTGAGTTTCTGGAAAAGTTCCCTGAGAGAGAAGCAAGCAGCACTATACTTTTTGTCTTTCCTTCTTTCATCTTGTTACCTGGAATGCATTTCTGTTAACAGGAGCTACTGCAACCCCTGGGACCCTGAGGCCACCTGGAGAGAGCTGCAAGTTGAGGAGACAGAATAAAAATGCAGAAGAATTTAGGATCCTCACTGCTGCGAGCAGACTTCTTTCAAGTGGACCCTACTATGGTTATTTTGAATCTTCTGTTTCTACAACAGATTCTAATCTTAATGTAATGTGTTAAATCAACAGCTTTCTATTGTATCCTAAGTCAATCTGAATATCAAAAACTCATGTCTTTTATGCCATGAGGTAATACTGGGATGAAAAAGCTAAAGTTCAGTTAAGCTATAGACAACGTATCACTATGCATCACTAAATTATCTCAGTTCAATTGAATCAAGGAACATCTCAGATTTGTGCAGGACAAGTGAGATTCCAAACTGATCTGTATCTTCAGAAACCAAAGGATGGTATCTAGCTGGGCTTCCCAGGTGGCACAAGTGGTAAAGAACCTGTCTGCCAGTGCAGGATACCTGAGAGATGTGAGTTCAATCCCTAGGTCAGGAACATTCTGTGAAGGAGGAAATGGCAACCCACTCCAGTATTCTTGCCTGGAGAATCCCATGGACAGAGGAGCCTGATGGGCTACAGTCCAGGGGGTCACAAAGAGTCGGACATGACTGATGCGATTTAGCGGCACATCATTTCCAAGAAAGAAGCCTCTTCTTCAAGGTGAGCCAGACCCTGAGCTGGTGCTTTACTGTGTAGAGAAGAGATGAGTGTGAGCATCAGCTGACTGTCCTGAGACAAAAAGAGAAGGCCCTGTCCTGAACGCTTCCAAAGCCTGAAGCTGTCATTAGGCCCTCTAGGGTCTCTACCATAGACTTAAACAAGCTGCATGCTCTTTTCCTGATGAAATAAGATGGACTGGGCACCTGGGGGAGTCCCTGGGGCCAGTGAGTTGTCTGTGAAATATAGCTTTAGACTTCCTCTTCTACAGCCCACATGGGAGGCTTCTAAACCCACATCCTTTTCTATAACATTGAGCCTCATTTTAATCCTTCTCAACCTCTACACTCTGCAGTCATCTTGACCCAACAGTTGGGCATGTCCACTTTGATTTGTTGGGTATCAGATTCTCTGAGCAAAGAAAAAAAAAATCCGTTCCTCCTATATCATATTTCTAACAAACAAAGAGAAACTAGAGTTTGAGTATTTTAGAGTGTTATTCTCAGGGGACTGGATATTGAGAACCATTCACTAATCAGTAAGACATTCGAAATTCATTTCTCTATAGGAGCAGACATCTGTTCCTGGAGGAGCTGGTTCGTGGGCCATCTTCATGTTTAGAACGGGGACTTAGGTGCCTGGATTCTTGCTTCTGAGGTAGGGCTTGAACTGCTCCAAGCAGTGGGAGGGAGGATACTCCATGTTAGCATTCCCCCCAGTAACCCAAAAATTCAGATTTATAGTGAGAAAAGTGAAGTTGGCTTGCCATTGGCAGTTGTCAACTTGAATTGTTAGCAGTTTCTACCTTTCGAGGAAACTGTGACTTAGGTCACTCGCACCATTTCTTTCTGAAAGGTAATAAATTGTCCCCATTTCCTCAGGCTCCCTCCTTTCACCCGCCACGGGCCTTAGCCAGGTCAGCTGTATCAATAGTTTGGAAGGTGCGTGGACCATTAAGTGGGGAATTCAGTAGAGGTCTTTCTACCAGCACTTCATCAGAGCACATAAATCGCTTCCTAGGCCCCAAAAGAGAAACATATGCCCCAAATATGTCGATTTACAAAATATTTTTGTATCTTTAGGGTATTTTATTTCTCCTGCTTCTTGTGACATAAATAGCACATAACCCTGACCCCAGGATTTTTTAATAACCAGCTGTGAAATTTCACTAGCACTGGCATAAAATCAAGAACCGAAAATAATTCATCCCAATGTATGGAGGCTTCTGTCTCCTCTGATGGGGCTTTGATTTGGTAATGGTTTATAAAGCCACTCTTCTTCCTGAACTGAAGCAGAACTTGAAAGAAAAATATTGAATTCTCTAATGGGCAAGGATCCAGACAGTATTTCTTTGGGGATCCATGATGTGGTGTGATGGGGGAAGGGAGTCAGAATATGGAAGAGTAAAGAGGAAACTTTGTATAATACATACTTAGGCTGCTTGAAAGTTTTTGAAAATATTTAATTAAAAATCAGTGTCATGTTGGATCTGGAAGCTGTCTGTGTCTTATGCCAGCCTTTCGAACTGTCAGAACTCTGGGGGTGACCGAGACAGGTCTTCTGAGTTGTTTGGGCACAAGTTCCCAGCTTGGAAGATGGAGTTAGAGCAGAAAAAATGGGAACAGATATAAACCAAATTTTTCCTTTTTATGTACTGTTCATCCATTTTACTATAATTTAAAAAAAAAATCCTTCTCCCCACAAGTTCAGCTTACAGATAAAAATAGTAGGTGTAAAGTGAAAAATATTTTTCTCTAAATTTTTTCATTTACAAAGGTTCATGGGTAATTTTTCAAGCCTTCCCATATTGGTACCGACTGACCAAGGGGGCCTCCTCTTTAAGTGTCATATCTTCTTGCCTTTTCACCCCGTTCATGGAGTTCTAGGCAAGAGTACTGAAGTGGTTTGCCATTCCCTCTCCAGTGGACCACATTTTGTCAGGCCCTGACTAACAGACACATGTCCCCCCGCCACTCCACATAGCCAGATGACATGCCCAGTACCCTGGTTGTCCCACTGCTGGTCCTCTTGAGTGTGCAAACTTTCACTGGGCACAGGATGTTGGTCAATGTGTCAGCTGGGGGCCAGGCCAAAGGCCCTCTGGGAGTTGCTGGGAATGTATAATTTCCTTCAAAAACTGACCTTCACAGTCCTGAGTCAAATTAAAGCTGGATTGCATCTGGTGTTCCGTTAGAGACGCTACCTGAGAGCAATGCTGTGAACTAAGAAGGGCTGGGTCAAGGCTGCTAGGAGAATCGTGCCCTTGCCAGCACACTTGACCTGAGCCTTCTGCAGCCAGCACAGCTCCAAGTACCGGGGCCATGGAGGGCTGATTTACATCCAGTGCAACCTCTGAGGTGCTCTTGGGCGAGGTAACCACTAACCACCCTGAGCCTCTCTCTCCCCATGCAAGGGCCTTCACAAGGTAGCTATGACTGGCTGAACATATTGTCTGTGAAACACCTAGCAGAAAGGACACTACACAGGATATCGTGAGTGGGATAAGTATTTCCCCTCTGAATGAAAGAAGCTGTTAACCTCAGGACAAAGAAATTTCATGTGGGCACTTTCAGGGCAATCCAATTGTGCTTTCTGTCCATGCTGAAGTGTATGGAATTCTTGGACTAGAAATAAAGTCCAGGTTCATACACTGGAATGCTGACGCACACTAGCTGGAGGACTCAGACACAAGAACCCATTAAGCTTTTTTGGAACCTCAGTTTACTCCATATACAATGGGGAGAACAGTCAGCTACATTTTTCTCACAGATGATAAAGAGTATAGGAAGGAGGCTTTTTGAACCTGTGGGGTGCTATACAAGTATAGGTGATTAGTAAGTTTGAGGTGGCTTCTGTCCTAACTCAGGGAAAATTACAAAATATTATTTTAAAAATATCAAAGAAATATAAGAGCAAGAGGTACAGGGATGGAGTGCTGATTTGTCAGCCAAACTGCAGAAAAGGCCATAGGCAGTCACAGTTAAATGTGCGACTCACCAGCTATCTCAAAAAACTGGCTATCACCTCATTACTCCACAGCACAGACAGGGCAAGCTGGCTTCACGTGCATGCTATTACGCCAACTTAAGAATGTCTTCCCAAACCATTCTACACTGAGTAACCCAAGCGGGTTTGTTTATTTGAAGGCATTAGGGACAACCGTATGGTTCAGAAATGTCTTCTTGCTCCCTTCTCCCAGCCAAGACACCCACTTGAATTCACACAATTTTATTTGCAAAGTATGATGGCTGATGTGACTTTTCGAGGGGCTACTTCTGCATTATAGTGAGTAACCCTTTTTCAACAGTTCATTACATGATTTCTGAAAAACATTAAAAAAAAAGATATTTCATGGAGGGCGAAGGGCTTAAATGGGGCATGCTTCAGCAATAATGCCTGCCACACACACACGTCTTCCTGCTACTAGCTTCCATGAGTATGGAATTGATTTTGGGGTTCATACAGAAACAATGGGAGGGGGGCTTTTCTGCTTTGAAGACCCTGGGTTAATTCTGGATTTGAAGAAAGAAAGGAAAAGAGGGTTTAGGTTTTCCTAAATTGCTAGGTTTCTTTTGTGAAAGCTTTCTTTCTCTTAGGCTGAGGGAGAAGAAGCTAAGTCTTTGGCTTCCCCACACACATTTACTTCCCTTCAAAACAAAACCTAAGATGGAAAGAATTGCCATATGACTTCAGACTCATGGTATACCATCCATTCTTGCTATGGATGCTGACAGCACATTGTTTTGAGAAAAAGCAAAGCTGCCAACATTCAAAGCATCAACTGTGTAATCGTGGTAACTTTTAAACATGTCTAACAGATCATGACGTGAAAACAAATACTCCAACGGGAAGATTGCAGAGGGGATAAACAGGCCGTTCAGAAAGGAAATGGTAATGACAGTTATGAAGAAATGTCCCACCTCACTAGTAACCAAAGGTAGGCAAACAAAAATAAGACTCCACTCATCAATTTACAGAATCTGTTACAAAATATGATTACGCCTGATGTTGTCAAGGGTGCGGGGATATGGGCAAACTTTCATCTTCTAGTAATGTAAGCATGGATCTTACAGAAAAGTGTAACTTTTCTGGTGGACAATTTGTCAGATGTCATAAAAATGTTCATAAGCTTTGATCAAAACAGCTCCTTTTCTAGGAATTCATGCTGATAAAATAAACATGTCTATACATGATGTGTGTACTAAGTTGCTTCAGTCATGTCCAACTCTTTGCTACCCCATGGACTGTAGCACACCAGGCTCCTCTGTCCATGGGGTTCTCCAGGTGAGAATACTGGAGTGGGTTGCCATGCCCTCCTCCAGGGGCCTTCCCGACCCAGGGATCCAATCTGCGTCTCTTACGTCTCCTGCATTGGCAGGCAGGTTCTTTATCACTGGTGGTACCTGGGAAGCCCCATGTGTATAAATGGACATATATGTGAAAAATGAACATAGAAAGATGTTCACTGCAGTACAACAGGATTGGAAACTTTCTCTAAAGAGTCAGATAGCATATATTTTAGGCTTCAGAGGGCAATCAATCTCTGTGGCTACTCAACGCTGTCTCTGTAGGGAGAAACCAGTCATCGACAATGGGTAGTAGAATGGGCATGGCTGTGTTCCAGTAAAACTTTATTTATAAAAACAGATTGCATAGGCTAGATTTGGCCCATAAAACATAGTTTTCCAACCTGTACAGTAAAATTTATTAGTGCTAAAAAATATGCAATCACCTAATGCTTTTCACTTTCATGCATTGAAAAAGGAAATGGCAACCCACTTCAGTGTTCTTGCCTGGAGAATCCCAGGGACGGGGGAGCCTGGTGGGCTGCCATCTATGCAGTCACGCAGATCGGACACGACCGAAGTGACTTAGCAGCATGCTTACAATGTGGAAATGATAATATAATTTATTTTATGCAGCTTTTACAGCTCTTTTTTTTCTTTCAATGTTTTGAGAAAATACTTATGTGAAAAAAAAAATCAAGATACAACACTCAGGTTTACAGTGATTCCAGCTTTTTAAGGGAAAGAGAATATGTAAGCATGGGGAAAGGATTAGAAAGAAACACACAAGGATTTTAACAGTGATGGTGGTTTTAATTTTCTTTTTTATACTTCTCAGGATCTGAGTTTTCTATAATGTGTATGTATTTTAAAAACAGAAAGAAATGTTTAAAATGACAGAAATGGACTTCTGGTGTGAATATAGTTGCCTAAGTCAGCATTCTCCCTCTTCTGCTTGTGGAAATGTTCCAACAATCAGAATAAAAGGAAAAAACATACCATCTTCCATTTCTGGCAAAACCAAGAAACATACATCAAGGTTGCAAAGGGATACAAAAGGCAAACAAATTTTCTCTGGAGCTCCAGAGGAGGAAGTATAAAGAAGAGGAGGAGGGAGAGGATATGGGGCAGCAACACCCACTGAGCTCTAAAAATAACGCACTTCTAGAGGGTGATGGACATACCCCAGGGATTAAGAGAGAGCCATCATCTGCAAAAGGGTTCCCAGATAAGTGAGGTGGGCAGTCGCCAGAAGTAGATTTAGTGCTGTGGGCTTGAAGCTTATACAATTTGAGGGCCCCTTTTAAAGATACACAATACGTCTAAAATACAAAATGAGGCACAAACGTGTCTATTTAGAATGAACGAAGAAAGGGTGATAAATGCAAACTTTTAAGCTGATAAATTCTACACACATCACCAAGATCCAGAAAAATGATATACTTTGAAAGAATTTTTAAAGTGTTTATTTTTTTAACTGAAGGATAAGTGCATGGTAATGTATGGCAGAAACCAACAGAAAAAACAATATACTTCTAAAAACTAACTGCAAGGACTTCCCTAACGGTCCAGTGATTAAGAATCCTCCTACTAATGCAGAAGACACAGATTCAGTCCCTGGTTGGAGAGGGTTCCACATGCTGCAGAGCAGCTAAGCCCATGCTCCACACTACTGAACACACGCACCTAAAGCCTGTGCTTGGCAACAAGAGAAGCCACAGGAAAGAGAAACCGCACACCACGACAAAGAGTAGCCCCTGCCTGCTGCAACTAGAGAAAACCCGTGTGCAGCAACAAAGGCCCAACGCAGCCGAAAAAACCAACCAAACCAAAACGAACTGCGACAATCTGTTTGACCCACCTCTATAATACCTCTCTTCTATAATTCCCCGTCCATAAATAGCCTCTTTCACTATGTTTGTGACTGTAAAGTCCTGATCACCTCTTCACAGGACAATAAGTTTTAATATGCAAGAACTCAGCGAACAATGATTCTGTGAGTCTTCTGTGAAAATTTCTAGATGAAATACAGCCAACCAAAAAATGACTGGGGAAACGATGGCAGAAGGACTGTGGGGAACTCTGGATACACTTAACTGTGTGTCTAAGGCCACAACAACTTTGGGTATTATGAGTTAGAAAAGGGAAGATAAACTGAAGAGAAGCAGAAGAAAGAGATCAATAAAAACAAAAGCAGATATTAGTAAGTCAGAAAATAGTAGTAGAATAAATAGAACTAAAAGCTTTTTTGGGAGAAAGACAGTTAATCTGTGAGCTAATCAGGAAATAGGAGAAAAAGAGTAAATACATAAGTAAGAAATTTTGTAAGGAAATGACTTCAAAATCTAAGCAAATGAAAAGAACCATAAAAGACTACTTTGCTAAACTCAAAATAAATACTTTTGAAAACCTAGACGAATGAACAATTTTTGAAGAAGATATAATTTACCTAGGCTGACTCCAGAAAAAGAGAGAATCTAAACAGACCCAGTTTCCATGGGGGAAAAAATGGGGAAAGTTGACAAAGAGCCTCATCTAAGAAGAACCAGATCCAGCTGGTTTCATATAGGATTTCCACCATCAAATTTTAAAGAACAGAAAGTCCCAATGTAATTTAAACTATTCTAGAACATAGAAATAGAATGAAAACTTCTAAATTTTTTTTGCCATGAGCAATAAAATGCAACAAAGATTTCAAAGATAAAGCCGCGATAACGTATGAGTACTGATGCAAAAATCCTAAACAAAATGTTACAAATTATTGAGAGGTTAGCTAAGCTACTCTGTGGTATTACTGCTTCAGCATCTATTTTGTTCTGCCAAGAAGCTTTCATGGACCTTCAACTGACACTAGCCCCCTCATATAAGCACATACCCTAGACAGCAGCTTCCGTCACACACAAATGTGAGTTCCTGACACGACTTTCCCAACAGTCTTTCTGATCAACAATCTCCCAGGACTTGTACGCCTTATGAGGCCCTTATATAAGACTCTTGCGGAGTTTACCAAAATCCTCTGGTTTGAATCAACCAATCAGGTCCTAACTTGGGAACCCCAAAGCACTCTGCCCACAGACCCTAACAAAGGCATGTGTCCCAGGGCCTGCCTCACTATCTGCACTCTGCTTTGACAATCCCATGTGGCCGTCAAGGGATGCTATGGTTTTTTTCCAGGAACCATGAGAAATTAACTTTATTTCAGTATCTCTTGTGGTCTGCTGGTGAATGGTGCTAACCACCCAGCAATCTGTGCTCCACTTAAATTTTAAAAGTCGTAACACAAATAGAATCCAGGACATGAAAAGAATAATGCATCCTAATCAGCTTGAGTTTACGCCAGGAACAGAGACTTTAATATTAGGAGACATGTTAATATAATTCATCATATTAATAAGTTTAAGAAAAAAAGCACAATTCAACATCTATTCTTGATTAAAATATTCAGTGATATAAGAATGGTCCCTTAACCTGATAACAATAAATCTACCCTTGCACCAAAGAGCCTACATCATGTTAAAGAGAGAAATATAAGAAGTGTCTTCAGCAAAGTCAAAAACAAGACAAAGATACAAGGATTTGACTCTTACTTAACTTTGTACCAGAAGTAGTAGCCTATATAATTAAACCACAAAAAAATATTAGGGCTAAAATACTGATTCAGTTCAGTTCAGGTCAGTAGCTCAGTCATGTCCAACTCTTTGCAATCCCATGAACCGTAGCACACCAGGCCTCCCTGTCCATCACCAACTCCCCAGTCCATCCAAACCCCTGTCCATCGAGTCAGTGATGCCATCCAACCATCTCATCCTCTGTCGTCCCCTTCTCCTCCCCTCAATCTTTCCCAGCATCAGGGTCTTCTCAGATGAGTCAGCTCTTCATATCAGGTGGCCAAATTATTGGAGTTTCAGCTTCAACGTCAGTCCTTCCAATGAATATTCAAGACTCGTCTCCTTTAGCATGGACTGGTTGGATCGCCTTGCAGTCCAAGGGACTCTCAAGAGTCTTCGCCAACACCACAGGTCAAAAGCATTAGTTCTTCTGAGCTCAGCTTTCTTTATAGTCCAACTCTCACATCCATACATGACCACTGGAAAAATCATAGCTTTGACTAGATGGACTTTTGTTGGCAAAGTAATGTCTCTGCTTTTGAATATGTTATCTAGGTTGGTTACAGCTTTCCTTCCAAGGAGTAAGCGTCTTTTAATTTCATGGCTGCAATCACCATCCACAGTGATTTTGGAGCCCCCCCAAATAAAGTCAGCCACTGTTTCCACTGTTTCCCCATCTATTTGCCATGAAGTGATGGGACCAGAGGCCATGAGCTTCGTTTTCTGAATGTTGAGCTTTAAGCCAACTTTTTCACTCTCCTCTTTCATTTTCATCAAGAGGCTTTTTCGTTCCTCTTTACTGTCTGCCATAAGGGTGGTGTCACTTGCATATCTGAGGTTATTGATATTTCTCCTGGTAATCTTGATTCCAGCTTGTGCTTCCTCCAGCCCAGAGTTTCTCATGATACTGAGGAGGAGGCAAAACTATCACTACTTGCAGGTGACACGATTATATACTTTGGACACTCAAAGAAAAAAAATTTAAATACTGAAATAATTAAAAATTAGGAAGATAATAATATAATTAGAAAAATTATACAGAATGTAATAACTTTCACTTTTATAAGTAATAACTAGGTCAAAGATATAATGGAAGGAAAGCTCCCATCTACAAAAGTAATAAAAAGATAAAATACACATAAATTAAGAAGTATAAAAGTTACTCATAAAAATATTTAAAATATTTCTGAAGTCTCTGAAAGAACACTTGAACAAATATAAAGTCATGCCGTGTTCTTGGATTGTGTACATTTAACATGATCTTAATATAATTATCAATGATTTTACCCTCCTTGGAACTAGACAAATATCTATGTACAAGATTCTGGGCTTGGCTTCAGGAGGATTGAAAACATAAATGAAACAAGAATTGTTCTTCACCATTACTTGTGACCTCATATTCTGGTTGACAATTTCTTGCAATAACTGTAAATAGTTACTTATAGCAAAAATACTCAAAAAACTGATGTATACTGAGACTCAGAAAAGACAGCTGGATTTAGCAATGAAGAGGTAACTTCTGATCTTCAAGAAAGCAGTTTCTGGACACAGTAATAGAAAAAGAAAGAAAGAAAGCAGTTTCTGAATGGACTTGTGGACATGTGGGGGTAAGGGCGGGTGGGACGAACCGGGAGACTGGGGTTGGTGTGTGCGCACTGCCGTGTGTAAACTGACAGCCAGTGGGGAAAGCGTAGGGCACAAGCAGCTCAGCTTGGTGCTCTGTGATCACCCCGAGGAGTGGGGCGGCAGCGGGGAAGGGAGGCTTGAGCGGGAGGGGCCATGTGTATACTTACAGTTAATTCACACTGTTGTACAGCAGAAACTAAGACAACATTGTAAAGCAATTATCCTCCAATTTAAAAAAAGCAGTTTCCAGTGATTCTGAAAACCAGTCAGTAAATGTTACCCAAAGTCGCTCGTTTCAGTGCTGAGAGGCACAGAAGTTAACACTGATTACAGGGAGCTTATCTGATACAATGATACTGACACAACGGTGGTGAGTTTGAGCAAGCTCGGGGATGGTGAAGAACAAGGAAGCCTGGCGGGCTGCAGTCCATGGGGTTGCAAAGAGTCTGACACGACTGAGCAACTGAACCACAGCAAACTGATACAGAAAGCTGATCTTCCTGCTCACATAGTTAAATTGGATAAAAACATGTATACACAAAATCCGCACAGCCACATTCAGAATAAGAATGGGAAATCTTGAAGAATCAGAAATGAAAAGGAAACACAAAGTCCAGATACTATGCTGGCATAAATCTGAAAGTTTTGCAGTGGTACTAGACCCCAATAAAACCCTGCAGGGGTGAGATATGGATACAACTTTAAAACTGTCCACAATGGAGACTACAGACAACCCCTCCCTAGGAGGATAAGAAGCTGAACCTGAGGGGTTTTCTCAGCATAAAACTGGAAGTTTTATGAACTGGTGGGGAATTACTCAATTGGTGCTGTCTTGAAGAACAGAAATTAACATAAAACATGGCCCATAAAGAAATCTATAGCACCCTAAAAGGTCAATTCAGAATCTTCTCATAGGTACTGCTCTTGAACCCAGAGCAGATGAGTTGTTCAAGGAGAAGTATTCCTGCTGAACTAGCTCACAGTCCAAAATTACAAAGCATGGGAGAAACCATGCTTTGGTTTTGGCCCAACCGTGACCCAGCATCAGCACTCAAAATAAACAAGAGAATTCACACCCAGGAATAGCAGATAAAAGGCCAATCTGAAAGAGGCTTTTAAAAACCCTAAAATGTTTATAAAAATGAAAGAAAGAATAGGAAAAAAAAAAACCTAGAGAAAGGAAGCTTTGCATCAGGGAAGTAGGCAACTGGTTCCAATGCTTACGGTAAGATGTGAGCAACATCTAAAATGCCATAAACCAAAACAGGAAGTGGGAGAATGAATACTGACTGAGCTAGTTATGTACCAGCCATTCTCCTAACATGTAAATTTCTTATATAATTCCCAGAACAACCCTGTGGAGTAAAATTTTTATTACATATTCATTCCCATTTTTAAAACTGAGCCTGAGAGTTTAACTTTCCCAAGGTCACATAATTGGCACTGGATTTGGGACTCCAAAATAGTTAAGAGGGAGAGACTACAGCTGCTAAAGAAATATGTGTAAAACTGAGGGCTTAATATCGCCCAGGAAGGGAGAATTAAAGAGTGCTGATATAAAAGGAGATGTATCCACTTCAGCTCTGATGCTAAGAAAGAGAAATCTTTTGAGATGGAGAGGCGGGTGGGAAGGGTGTTGTTGACTAAATACCATGCAATATATAAGACTATTAACATCCCCCAAATTGGAATCACCTCTTACTCATGCAATTATTTTAGCAGGAGAGGAAAAAATGATCTGACTTCAATTTTCTCAGCGTTTATTTTCTAAAAAAAGGACATTTGCCACAAGCAATTACTGTGAAAGAGAAGCTATTCCTGGTTAGAAAAGTTTTTAATCATGAAGTGGTATTTGACGATGTAATTATTTCCACAGGCTGAAAAAAGAACTTGTCACTTAAATGTAGTGTAACTGAGCTCAACCACAAAGAAAATAATATACATTGCTGATACACATGGTCACTAATTTTATAGGAATAACACTAAAATATATAGTAATAAAGATCTGCCATTCTAGGAATCATAAAACAGTGTAGAAAACATAGTTTTATGCTCCATTTTGTTCTTAAAAGTGGGGTGACCTTGGACCTGGGCTGTGGTTGCCCCTTCACAGAAGGTGGGAGAAGGAATCTGGGATCTCCAGGCAATTTTGAATCCAAATTCCACTTTATTCAGGACTCCACTGCCTGGCTAGTTTGGTACCATCAAATGCTCCAGAGTCCATGGTGAGCTCAGTTTTCTGTTAATGACCTCAAAACATTTTAAAGATGAATTTGCAGTAAGTTCCTCTCCTACCATTGACCACAATCATTTTGAGCCAAAAATAGTCAATGATGGTGAACTGTAATTCTGCCCAGGGAGGAAAATGAATCACAGAGAAAAATTCCCTAGAGAGTTTCCAGTTCAACCTTGTCAGCTGAGGGCTAAGGATCTGAGGTTCAGAGAGGGAGAGTGAGATGGCAGACCTTGGCCTAGAACCTGTGTCTTCCAGCTCCTCTCCTAGGGCTCCAAACTGTGATGATGAGAATCAGGTCAGCTGAATAATGGCAGAAAAAAAAAAACTATATGTGTGTGTGTGTGTGTGTGTTGAGCCAATGAGGCTTAGAAAAAGCCATTAACATTAACGAGGATGGCAGGATGGGCAGTGGTGCTTACCCATTAAACACCCTTCCCTAGCCGTGCCCTCGTTTTTCCAAGTCTGGAAACACTAGTTTCTAGTGGCGCTGTGGAAAGCAGTGGAGGAATGGCGTATGCAAAGGCACAGCCTGATTCAAACATCTGTCGGCCGTCACCAAGCGGGTCAGCAGGAGCCAGAAGGAACGCAGAGCTTGCTGGCCAGCCTTCTGTTTCTGAGAAGATGCGAAACCTTAAGTGAATTCAACCAGCTGCACAATTTATCCACCAGGACCAAACCTTCGGTCAGAAACCCATGACTTCTTTCATCTTTTTTCAATATTTCACAAGTTGAAGTATAGCTGATTTACTATTTTGTGTTAATTTCTGCTATATAATAAAGTGATTCAGTTATACACACACATATATAAGCACATATATATATATATACACATTCTGTTAAAATTTTTCTTTTCCATTATTATTATAGGACATATTTTTTACAGATTGATTGATTTATTTTTATTTTCTGGCTGTGCTTGTCTTGTTGCTGTGTGCGGGCTTTCTCCAGTTGTGAAGAGCAGAGGTGGTTCTCTGGTTGTGATGCGTGGGCTTCTCATTACAGAGGCTTCTCTTATTGTGGGGCACGGGCTCTAGGCACACAGGCTTCAGTAGCTGTAGCACGTGGGCTTGGCAGTTCTGACACACGGGCTTAGTTTCTTCGTGGCATGTGGGATCTCCCCTGACCAGGGATTGAACTGGTGTCTCTCGCACTGGCAGGTGGATTCTTAACCATCACAGAATACTGAGTATAGTTCTCTGTGCTATACAGTAGGACTTTGTTTATCCATTCTATATATAGCAGATAAATATTGTATATGTAATGGATGTATTCTATATATATTGGATTTCCATATATCCTAGACATATTGGATAAACAATCCATTCTATATAGCTTATATCTTCTAACCCCAACCTGCCATTCCATCCCTCCCCTAAACCCTTCCCCCTTGGCAACCACCAGTCTGTTCTCTATACCATGCCTTCTTTTAAATCAGAGTGCCTCCAACTGACTGAGAAGGATAATCTTGACTCCAGATCCTACTCCATTATAAGGGTAATCATGGATCTCTTGTAACATCATAGGTCACTTCACATCTCTACCCCTCTGTTTCCTCATCTGTAAGCTGGAGCTAATAAACACAGTTCAACCAACTTCAGAGTTGAGAAGAGGAGGTTACATAAGATGAAAGGTGTGCTTAAAGGATGAGCAGGAGAAGGAAGAATTTTGATGAGAAGAATTTTGATGGTGATGCTACGGTAGGAATGGAGGTGAAGAGCTCTGCCTTTGGATAAGGCAAATGTGATTTAAAAGTCAGATCTTGGGCAAAATGCTTAATATTTCTGAGCCTTGGTTTCTTCAAATTCAAATATGGAATAGTAATAGTACTCATTTCATCAGAAAAACATTTTAGGAAGAAACTCACAGCCAGTTTATTCTTTTGCTATAATTTTTTTGGGCTCCAAAATCACTGCAGATGGTGACTGCAGCCATGAAATTAAAAGACGTTTACTCCTTGGAAGGAAAGTTATGACCAACCTAGATAGCATATTCAAAAGCAGAGACACCACTTTGCCAACAAAAGTCTGTCTAGTCCAGGCTATGGTTTTTCCAGTGATCATGTATGGATGTGAAAGTTGGACTGTGAAGAAAGCTGAGAGCTGAAGAATTGATGCTTTTGAACTGTGGTATTGGAGATGACTCTTGAGAGTCCCTTGAACTACAAGGAGATCCAACCAGTCTATTCTGAAGGAGATCAGCCCTGGGTGTTCATTGGAAGGACTGATGCTAAAGTTGAAACTCCAATACTTTGGCCATCTCCTGCGAGGAGTTGACTCATTGGAAAAGACTCTGATGCTGGGAGGGGTTGGGAGCAGGAGAAGGGGACGACAGAGGATGAGATGGCTGGATGGCATCACCAGTTCGATGGACATGAGTCTGAGTGAACTCCAGGAGTTGGTGATGGACAGGGGGGCCTGGCGTGCTTCAATTCATGGAGTCGCAAAGAGTCAGACACGACTGAGCGACTGAACTGGATTGAACTGATAGAAACAGTAGCATGTGGGCCTTTCTGAGAGCTGGTTTAGAAAAGCAGATCATTCACCTGAGGCTGCTCTTTATCATTCAACCGTGTGAGTGGAACCAGTGAAATCAGCAGAATTTCTGGCGTGGTCAGAGCTTTAGGAATTTTGTAGGAAAATATTTCAAAAGATCCCTTTGGGGAATAGTCTTGTCTCCATCACAGTTTCAAATCGTGAGAAAGTCCAGGCTCAGAGAAAAGCTGTTTGATGGGCCCAGTGAAAAAGAGACACTAACACATAATGGAAGGACCTGTCATGTTTACAGTGAACTTTCTCATTTGTCCAGTTTTGCTTACAACTCTTTGAGGCAGGCAGTGGCTGCAGCCTCCACTGCCCAGAAGAAGAAACTGAGGCTATGAAAGTTCACATTCAAGCTACTTTCCTAAGCAAATTATCAGCCAGCTGAATGTTCTTCTCATGACACAGGCACTGCCTCTCACTCCACTTTATCAAGTTTAAGAACAGGACTCTCACAAAAAATGTCCAGTCAAAGGTCGCATATCAAGGACTTCCCTGGTGGCCCAGTGGTTAAGACCCTGCACTGCCAACGCAAGGGGCATGAGTTCAGTCCCTGGTTTGGGAACTAAGATCCCCACATGCCATGTGGCATGGCCAAAAAAATAAAGCGGAACTACTAAAATTAAAGTATAGAAAGTCTTGAAAACAACAAGAGAAAACTCTTTAAAAAGCTAAATATCAGTAATTAATAATTAAACTTTTATCCATTATGATACCAGTACATCAAATAAGATAGAAACCATACATTTACTGGTGGCTCAGATGAACTCCAGGAGTTGGTGATGGACAGGGGGGCCTGGCGTGCTTCAATTCATGGAGTCGCAAAGAGTCAGACACGACTGAGCGACTGAACTGGATTGAACTGATAGAAACAGTAGCATGTGGGCCTTTCTGAGAGCTGGTTTAGAAAAGCAGATCATTCACCTGAGGCTGCTCTTTATCATTCAACCGTGTGAGTGGAACCAGTGAAATCAGCAGAATTTCTGGCGTGGTCAGAGCTTTAGGAATTTTGTAGGAAAATATTTCAAAAGATCCCTTTGGGGAATAGTCTTGTCTCCATCACAGTTTCAAATCGTGAGAAAGTCCAGGCTCAGAGAAAAGCTGTTTGATGGGCCCAGTGAAAAAGAGACA
This sequence comes from Madoqua kirkii, assembly GCA_006408675.1. Lineage (NCBI taxonomy): Eukaryota > Metazoa > Chordata > Mammalia > Artiodactyla > Bovidae > Madoqua > Madoqua kirkii. The sequence goes on from SJYC01108041.1 coordinate 17,772, forward strand.
CTAACACATAATGGAAGGACCTGTCATGTTTACAGTGAACTTTCTCATTTGTCCAGTTTTGCTTACAACTCTTTGAGGCAGGCAGTGGCTGCAGCCTCCACTGCCCAGAAGAAGAAACTGAGGCTATGAAAGTTCACATTCAAGCTACTTTCCTAAGCAAATTATCAGCCAGCTGAATGTTCTTCTCATGACACAGGCACTGCCTCTCACTCCACTTTATCAAGTTTAAGAACAGGACTCTCACAAAAAATGTCCAGTCAAAGGTCGCATATCAAGGACTTCCCTGGTGGCCCAGTGGTTAAGACCCTGCACTGCCAACGCAAGGGGCATGAGTTCAGTCCCTGGTTTGGGAACTAAGATCCCCACATGCCATGTGGCATGGCCAAAAAAATAAAGCGGAACTACTAAAATTAAAGTATAGAAAGTCTTGAAAACAACAAGAGAAAACTCTTTAAAAAGCTAAATATCAGTAATTAATAATTAAACTTTTATCCATTATGATACCAGTACATCAAATAAGATAGAAACCATACATTTACTGGTGGCTCAGCTGGTAGAGAATCTGCCTGCAATGCAAGAGACCTGGGTCGATCCCTGGGCCAGGAAGATCCCCCAGAGAAGGGAATGGCAACCTATGCCAGTATTGCCTGGAGAATTCCAAGGATAGAGGAGCCTGGAGGAAAGAGTCAGACATGACTGAGCGACTAACACACTACAGACACATACATTTACATATATTCAAACATACAAAGTCTGGGGGAGTTAAAGAAGGTATTCAAGATACTTCGGGACCAGGCCGAAGGATTCAGGCCCGCAGTCAGCACGGTCTGGCTTGCGCACCTTTTCCCTTGGCTCTCTCTCTATCCCTGGATGGCGTTTTTGCGTTCTTTAATATTTTGTATTCCTTGTTGTATAAGACACTTTTCACTAGCAATCCAGTACTCATTCTCAACCCTCTTTCTTCTTTTATGTCTTCATCAGAAATATTCACTTTCCCAGTCTCCCTCCTAGCTAGGGATGGGCATGCCAACAGTTCTGGCCAATGACATATAAGTTGAGCTTGATTGGAGGTAACAGTAATGGGGAAGTTTTCCTTTCCTGTTAAAAGGTACAGGACTGTCTTTTCCATCTTTTTTTCAGCTTTGAACTGAGGTTTGATGGTTAGCCATCCCGTAACCATGGGAGAAAGGCCAAAGGAATCAGTAGAGATGATATGATTGTTAAAGTACTAAATAGCAGTTTTGGTTATTGCCTACCTCTAGAGTTTTTGTTATGAGAGGAAAACAAATCCCTCTTGGTTTATGCTACTCTAAGCTGGTTACTATTACTTAAAGTCAACACATTACTAAATGATATGGCTGCTATCTTAGGACCTTTAGTGATCAGAGTATGGTCAGAAGGAGCAAGAATCATTATTTTTTACTCCATGTTGATGCTGGACTTTAGGAAGGGCACCCATGGTTCTGGGCCACTTTTCTGGTGCAAAAAGCTAAAAGGATGCATTTTCAAGGAATGGCTGGAAACACCAAGAATGTCTATTTTTAAAAGTTTCATTTTCCCATGAATTCTTAAGCTTTTATACACACACACACACACACACACACACACACACACACATATACATGATAGAATGATTCACATTTGATAAATATACTTAGAAATTAAAGATATCTTTCAGTACTTTCCATATACGTTTAACAATATGGTATTCGAAAATTATCAGGTATCTTGGGTCTAACTGGTGCTTCTTATTTCATGACGTCTAAAGCTTATATTTAAAGCCAAAATCCATCAGTACTGGACCTTTATGTTCCTCTCAATCAAATACAGGTCTTTTGCTGTTGCTTTTTGGCTTAGTGAATATCCTCCTATCTCCTCTCCTCTCCCCCCAAAAATCTCACAAACACGGGTAAAAAAATAATCATTCCTGGACAATGGTTTTGTTTTTAAACAAGTCTGACAACGGCAGTCTGGTCACACACATAAAGTCAAAACTTTATATACATTTGGACACCTGACCAATTTTCACTTCTATGACTGTATCCTAAAAAATATCAATTGTATGTATAAACTGGAAGCATAGGAATGCTCACAGTAATGATTCCAATAATGAAAAATGAAGATAATGTGCTTGATTACACTCATATGTGGAAATACCTACTCTTCCTATGTCCCTCTCTGTGGACCCAGTATACTTCCTGCTCCATGAATAAAGGCTGAGCTGGTGATTTTCTTTGGGCAATGAAATATTCACGATCAGTATGCAACCCAAGGCTTGATAAGCATTTGTGCAATTGGTCTTGCACCCTTGCACATTTATCATCACTACAATAAAAACATACACTAGCCGACATTAGTATGAGAGGATCCCAGGAGATGGATGACAAACTCACGGATCAGAGCCTCTCCATCCCCCCATTATGTACCAGTGCCACCCCAGTCAGTCTGCAAACTCAAGAGCAAGCAGTAATGCTTAATTTCTTCAGGGCACTAAGATTTTGTGGTTTTTTGTTACATAGCATTATTATGACCATAGGTGACTGATACACATGTCAAAAAATAAAGAATTTAAGAAACTGTGATATATATAGTGGGGTATTCAACAGTTATATTTTGGCTACACTGCACAGCATGCGGGATCTTAGTTTCCTGACCAGGCATTGAACCTGTGCCCCCTGCAGAGGAAGCACAGTCTCAACTAACTGGACCACCGGCAAGTTCCAACAGTCATTATTATCAATGATAGTGACCTGTGTACATATTGATATGGAAACATATTGAGAATAAAGCAAATTATAAACTTATATAAAATCTATATGCATGTATGTGTTTACATGTACAGAAAAGTACAGGAAAGAACCTGAAAAGAAATATACCAAATGTTATCAGTGTTTCTCTCTGAGTGGTAAGAATATAAACATTTTCCCTTTTTTCCTAAAGACTTAGAGCTATGCTTTTTAAAAATCAGGCAACTAAAGGTTGAAATGTGCTTCAAAATTTAAACCAAATTCCACAGAACTACCAAAAACAGTCCAGACTGTTGTTTCTCAAATTTGTCCATCTCCTAACTCAACTGATGAAAAGCCTTTGATTATGATTCTGAGTAGAATATCTGTGACTTAGTCTTTATACAGTTTCCCCAAGGTGAGGTTAATCTTCTCTCCCACCTTTAACTCAATGATTTGTGCTTGATCTGCCCATAAAACCCCAAATCCAGAGCAATGACGGGGAAAGTGCAGACTCTAATAAAAATAAGTTCATTAGTGTCAAGGAAAGAGAAAGCTTACCCAATTAAGAGGACTAAGATTTGGCATCAGAAACAGAAGCTGTGAACACGATAAACAACGCTGACAAATGGATGCAGAGAAGGCTGTTTAAATCTCCTGGGAATTTGTGTGAAATATGTCCACCGAATACCTCACTCAGGTACATGGGAGTCATTGAAAACATCTGACCAAAAAAAAAAAAAAATCTGCCAGTGGTCGGCTAGCAGTTACAGAGCCCAGACATGCCTTGCAAAAAACTGCCCTGATTTCCCTGCAGGTGTTTCTG
>SJYC01108042.1:0-33911 GCA_006408675.1 Madoqua kirkii
GGGAGTCATTGAAAACATCTGACCAAAAAAAAAAAAAAATCTGCCAGTGGTCGGCTAGCAGTTACAGAGCCCAGACATGCCTTGCAAAAAACTGCCCTGATTTCCCTGCAGGTGTTTCTGCTCCCTTGACTGCCACTGTACTGCTGGGGCCTGCTGCTCTCTGGTGTTAAAGATTATAGTTGTTTCGGTTACAAGACACGAAACAGACCTGTGGTTGCAGGAAATATTAAAGACCTGTTCGCTTGCAGGAAAATGACAGAAACTTTCATCTCTGTTAACCAGCAAACAGTCCCTTTCTCTAATGGCCCATTAGAGAGGCCAGAGGAAGACAGGTCTCAGAGCACTCTGCCACACAGCCCAGTGTCTGGAAGAAAGTCCATATGGTTCACGTCCCTTGTGATCGCTCATTCGGTTGCCAGGGACCTCCCATTATCAGAAAACGGTCCCCAATATTTGTTACATGTTACACAATCAGAGTGAGCATGTGTGCTGTAAGCCACATAAAAGGGATTTGAATTTTAGTTGCTACCTGTAACTGACATTCCTTTTAGCTGAAGTTCAAGATTTACATCTCTCCTCGTAATGCTGCACTATTTTATAACAGGTTACCAAGGGTGCTGCTATTTTGATTTTGTTACTGTTTAGTATATTGTTTGAGTAGAAACCACCAAATTATGTCCTCCACTGCATCTCCATCTGCTGCATCTTTCTACTTGATAAAGATCTCTCTAAAGACACTGTATATACATGTTCATTTATAAAAACATGAGGAAATCGTTAGTCACTCAGTAGTGTCCGACTCTTTGCAACCCCATGGGTTGTAGCCCGCCAGGATCCTCTATCCATGTAATTCTCCAGGCAAGAATACTGGAGTAGGTAGCCATTCCCTTTTCCAGAGGATCTTCCTGACCTAGGGATCAAACCCAGGTCACCTGCACTGCAGGCGGATTCTTTACCATCTGAGCCACCAAGGAGGGTATTTTTCCCATTTCATTCAAATCTCAAAGGGGGCTTAAATAAATACATGCTATAATATACGATCATATAAATTGAAATAAGTAGATGACATAACAAAGCCAGGGGTGGAGTTAGCACACAACACATATTGTGCCTGCTGGAGGTTAGCTCTGAACTCTGCCGGGAACAGTAATATGACACAGGATTCATGGGATAAGAGTAGGCTGATTGCTCAGTACAAAGACGGCTAATTCTATTCAGCTAAACCTGAGGGAAACCTCTCCCTGGGGTCTACATTAGGGGGCTGCTGTGGAATGTAATGAATATCTTTGCTGCACAAAGCCAGCTAACAGTCTCCTGGGGCTGTTTCTTACAATAGCCCTCAAAGCAGGCTGGGAGTGTAAGCCTTCCTTCTCCGGGACCAGAACAATTTGATCTGGACACACAGCTCTACTGCCTGGCACCTGATCCAGGGACAGATTTGGAGGCAAGCAGAGGACTGTTTGTAATCATTTTTTAAAGCTGCACAACACTGTCTTCAAATGATGCCTTCCTCTGGAGTGGGAAACAGAAAGAGGAGCAGGTTTGGTGCCGCAGATGATGAGAGCAGTTTTAGAGATGCTAACGGTGGACTTCAGGAGGGACATTCAGCTCTTGACCAAGGCAGCCGATTGGGAAGGAGATGTGGGCGAGTGATGAAGACTGGAGAACACCAGTGGAAGGTGAGACAGGAAGAGAAGAGCCGACCCAGCTAAGGGGGCAAAAACTGAAGGTGCTGAGGACCCACAGATAAGAGAGTTGCTCAAGAAGTAAAGGAAGCAGCAGTTTTTATTTCCACTTCTGTAATATGCCACGTGAGGCTCCCAATGTGGCCTCCATACTCCTAATTGTACTCCTGGAACTTTCAAGTGTCTCTTCTCATCCACTTGCCTTTTCATCCTCCTGGCGCAAGAGCTGCGGGCAATGTGGGGGAAATGAATTCAAGACCCGGGGCTTGAGGTACGGAACATCCACTTCCTCTGCCTCTGGACTCCTCTGGCAACTTCAAATGCTGTTTCCTACATGCTCTCAGCTCTCCTGGCTGTCTGTTCACCCTCTTGCTCCACTCCATATTCCACAGAAGAATGAGGCAAGCCAGTTGGGCAGCCGGCTCTGGTGGGCCCCCTGATGCTGTGAGCTCATGTTCAGGTTCTAGAAATGTTTGCAAACCAGGATCTGTATGACAAATGATTTGCATGTTTACCTTGGTGAAGTGTGCCATTTTAGGGACCAATTTGGAGCTATACTTTCATGCGCTATAAGTGATTTCTGCAGGCAAGTTTGGGCATGGCCAGGTTCCCTAGAAATGAGCTTAGATACCTTTGGGAGAAAGTCTATCTGTTGCTTTACCTGTTGTTCCAAATAGGAGGATGCCACTGAAGGCTCCCTCAGGTTCATCCTGAAGAAAAGAAGGATTAGAGACTTTCCTAAAGGGGAAAATGTTTTCACTGGGATTTAGACCATTCTGAAGAAAAAGATGAATTAGATGTCTGCCTGGGGGGCAGCTGGTGGTTCCTAAGGCTCACTTTTCTAAAAGTGAATGTCTCCAGTGTTTCTTAAACTGGTGGAACAACTGCTCAGCAGAGGGTTTGGCAACTCTGCCACAAGCTCCCCTCAAAAGATGCACAATAGTACTTCTGGGTCCCAGCTATTCTTTTGGACCCAGGGATCTTGAAGACAAGCAGAACTTTCTGGATAAGCTGCCAGTTTGGGACACTGGAAGCTGTCTGAAGGGAGCCAAGGGCAGCTGAGTATCAGCAACAGACAGAGAATGGGGCAAATAACTATCAGGAATAGAGGGGGCAAAGGAGAATCTGAGCTTCCATTGGTGGAATGTCAGTGATGTGTCAAGCCTTTGCTAAGTACTTCGTATACACGTGTTACCTTATTTGATCATCATAAAACTTATGATCTAATTCCCATTTTACTGATAACAAACTGAGGCTCAAGGAGATTAAAAAACTTGGCAAAAGTCAGAGTAAGTAGTTGAATAGAGATCTGAACCCAAAGCCCATTTCTTAGCCATTTCTTTATGCGTACTCCTAACTTCTCATTATTCAGGACCAGCACAGATCAGTATTGCCTGGGAACTTGTTAAAAATGCAGACTCTCAGGTTCCACCAAAGACCTCCCAAATTAAAATTTTCATTTAACAAGATCCCTGGTGATCTGTGAGTACCCAAGTCTGAGAAGTATATCCCTGATACATTGCTACTGTCTGATTAATTAATATTCACTGGAAGAGGTATCACAATGTGGAATAACTAGAGACTAGTTTGTGTTAGTTGCTCAATCGTGTCCAACTCTTTGTGACCCCAGGCACTGTAGCCTGCCAGGCTCCTCTGTTCATGGAATTTCTCAAGCAAGAATACTGGAATGGGTTGTCATTTCCTTCTCCAGGGGATCTTTCCAACCAAGGGACTGAACTCGGGTCTCCTGCACTGCAGGCAGAATCTTTACCATCCGAGCCACCAAGGAAGCCCAGTCTAGAACATATAAAATTGGGATAATCTTTTTGGAGAACAAAATTTGTCACTATCTATCAAAATTTAAAACACATTTTCCCTTTAAAGGAGAATGCTATTCAAGAAATTTACTCTCCTTATAAGCTCATATACATGTGCAGAGATCTATTCACAAAGATCACCACTGTGTAGGACAGCAAACCTCTTAAATCGGTGTCAACAGGTACAAGAGGCAGGGTTCCTAGAGGAAACAGAGGGCAGGTTCAAATTATGACAGTCTGAGGAGGATTTAATAACGGGATTATCAGCAAAGGTGTGGGTCAGGCAAAAGAAGAGGGTTTAGTGCAGTGGTCCTCAAACTAGTGTGCACCAGAATCACCCGGAGGATTTGTTAAAACACATACTGCTGGACCCCATCCCCGGAGGGTCTGAATCACCAGGTATGGGGCTGGCCTGGGAGTCCACAATTGTAAGTTTCCAGGTGATGCTGATTTTGCTGGTCCAGCAATGACACTTTGAAAATCAAAATCACTCGCATAGTATGGTAACTTAGGACAAGTAAGTAAGAATGAAGTAGGGGGACAGTGGGACAAGGGAAAGAGAGACTGCAGAAACCTGAGAGGAAATGGTCATGTGGAAAAAGCACCTAGAAAGTAAGAAGAGGCCAGGTTCCCCAGGCTCACTCTCCCCCCTCTTTCCTCTCTCGCGTTGAGCTTTCCCCCGGATGAACCCAACGGGAAACCAGGAGGACACAATCCAAACAGGACCCCCGGCAGGCAGACAGCAGGATGAAGAGGGCCACCGAAGGGGAGCAAGAGGAAAGTATCACAGGAGCAGACCGGCTGCATGAAGCCATGGAGAGCTGTTCAGTCACGAACAAGCATAAAGCTGCCAGCGTGCACTGCGATGCTGTCCTGGGTGTACAAATAGGGCAGAACATCTCTGCAAGGGCACAAGAGTCTATGAACCATGAGCACCCCTGCCTCTGGGGCACTGGGATTCCAGGAGTGAGCAAAGCCTGACTATGGAGGAGGTCAGAGCGGTCAGTGGGTGAGTCTGACCATCAAACCACATGGGAAGGAAGAGTCAGCATTAAGAGTGCCCAGCAAGGTCCATCACCACAGGGCCCTCGCTGGGGTGAGTCTCAGCCTGGATGCACATCTGAACCACCTGGGAATCTTTGAAAACTAGCACAAAGACCCCAGCCCTAGAAGCTCCAACAGAACTTCTCTGGGATGACCTGGGCTGATAAGGAAGAATGTCCCAGGCGAGGCTGCACTGGGCTCATTGCTTTCTGTTGAGTACCCTCCACTGATGGCAACCTGCATATCTCTGTGTGTCCATCTTCTTGGTGTTCAGTTGTTCATCATCACCACCAGTTGAAGTTAACCTATTCTGGATGAATTATCTGTCAGTCAGTTCAGTCGCTCAGTCATGTCTGACTCTTTGTGACTCCATGGACTGTAGCACTCCAGGCTTCCCTGTCCATCTCAAACTCCTAGAGCCTGCTCAAACTCATGTCAGTTGAGTCAGTGATGCCATCCAACCATCTCATTCTCTGTTGTTCCCCTTCTCCTCCTGCCTTCAATCTTTCCTAGCATCAGGGTCTTTTCCAATGAGTCAGTTCTTCATATCAGGTGGCCAAAATATTGGAGCTTCAGTTTCAGCATCAGTCCTTCCAATGAATATTCAGGATTGACTTCCTTTAGGATTGACTGGTTTGATCTCCTTGCAGTTCAAGAGACTCTCAAATCTTCAATACCACAGTTCAAAAGCATCAGTTCTTCGGTGCTCATCTTTCTTTGTAGTCCAACTCTCATATCCATACATGACTACTGGAAAAACCATAGCTTTGACTAGATGGACCTTTGTTGGCAAAGTAATGCCTCTGCTTTTTAATATGCTCTCTAGGTTGGTCATAGCATTTCTTCCAAGGAGAAGCTTCTTTTAATTTCATGGCTGCAGTCACCATCTGCAGTGACTTTGGAGCCCAAGAACATAAGATATGTCATTGTTTCCATTGTTTCCCCATCTGTTTGCCTGCAGCCATGCATGTGCATGGGGATTTTGCTGGCCCCATGTAGCCTACTCAAGGCCGCAAGTCCCTCACTTTCAACAACCTACCAAAAGAGGGGGTGGGGCCCCACACATCACTCCCCTGCCCTCCAGGAGCAGTGGCAGTGGGAAGGGAATGCTCCATGTCTGTCTTCTGTGTGCAGGGCTTGGGGCACAGGCTGAGACCACCTAGTTACCATGACATGAGCATGTCAGGCATTAGTGCTGAGGCTATTTCCATTACTAGAATGAAAAATGATAATACTGAAAGAAGTGAAACGGGTTAAGACTCTCCAAGCTGCACATGGTCAATAAAACATGGTGAAAAGACCGGGTAATCCGACTCTTTGCAATCCCATGGACTGTAGCCCACCAGGCTCCTCCGTCCGTGGGATTCTCCAGGCAAGAATACTAGAGTGGGTTGCCATTTCCTTCTCCAGGGGATCTTCCCGACCCAGGGATCAAACCCAGTTCTCCTGCATTGCAGGCAGATGCTCTAACCTCTGAGCCACCCGGGAAGCCCAATATCAGAAAAACCAAAAATAAAGTTAAAATAAACCAAAACAAAGCCGAAAAGCGTACTATTCAAAAAGATCTCACCAGTAACAGCAGTCATTCTACACAACCCAGGTATTCTTCCCACCAGAGTTACATAAAACAACTCACACTGCCTCCTCCACAGTTTCAAAGGTTACATTTCCTCTCAAAGCTGTTTTTCTAAATTTAGAATGTAAAGTTTACCACTCACACAGTTTCAATTAAGATGATATAAGCTTTATGAGAATAACACACAGCCAATCTCCTGTGAAACCAATCTTTAACATCAAGATTCCAGTCCCAAGCAGGTCAACGAGTGGGATTTCCAAAGATGCACTGAGAGAGAAAGATGAATATTCTGGAACATTAACATTCATCTTGAAATGAAGGAAAACTCCTTGGGGCAGAAAAACCCTAGTTTGTCTGCTTAGGGTAGCCAAGCCTCTGTATGCTAAAAAAAAAAAAAAAAAAGGCAAAGAAACCTTCAGCTGGAGCTTCTAATTGGGAAGTTTGAGGGAGGGCAGGAGAAAGACACAGATACGGTCTGAACTGTGTTGGGAAGGGTCTCTACTCAGATAAGGCTTTCACAGATACTACAGATAATTCATCCAGAATGGGTTAACTTTAGCTGGTGGCAATGATGATAATGAATGACAGATGAGATTAGTTAGTATATATTGAACATTCGATATGTGCCAGATAGCCTACCACGTACTTCACCGTGTTATAGCATAAAATCTTTACAACCCTCCGATAAGGTGGATACTTCTATTATGGCCGTGTTTCAGAGGAGGAGAAGTCACAAAGTCACTGGCCACTGGTCAGTCAGTAGGCAAGTTGGGATTCCCACCCACTGTGGGACCCTCGAGTCTGGACTCTGACACTGATGGATAGCCTCTGACAGCTGCTGTTACTCAGTACAAGAGACCAACTTTAGAGATGGTTGAATGGCACTGCTGACTCGTTTGGACAAGAGTTTGAGCAAACTCCCCGAGATAGTGAAGGACAGGGAAGCCTGGTGTGCTGCAGTACCAGGGGTTGCAAAGAGTTAGACATAACGGACAATGGGACCGTCTTACTTGGATCCTCATGACAACACTGCCAGGTAGGTTTTATCACCCCCATTTCATACATTAGGAAATTGAGGAATAAAGTCTGGGGGACTTGCCTAAGGTGACATACTTGGTATGTCTGAGCCAGGGTTTGGACCCAGGCATGTCTGAGCAGAGCATCCTTGCTCCTAGCCTTAGGATATAGACTATGTTGCAAAAGGCAACATCTGGGACTCCTTTGGTGGTCCAGTGGCCAAGACTTCCGCTTTCAATGCAGGGGGCCTGGGTTCGATCCCTGATTAGAGAACTAGATCCCTCAGGCCACAACTAAGAATTTGATGCTACAAATAAAAAATCCTGTATGCCACAACTAAGACCTGGCACAGATAAATAACTAAATAAACATTTTTAAATAAAATAATTGCCTGACTGAGGTAATACAAAGGGACAAGGACCAGGTCAAAGGGAGGAATGAGGAGCAGTGAGCTAGATGGCCTCAGAATGGCACATTGCAAACCCAGTTTTCCACCTCAGAGCTGTTTGGTGAGGAAGAAAGGCCATTAAAGAGGTGAGAGTGGTATAGTCTGCTTTCAAGGGATGAAACAGAGGGGATTAAACACATTCACAGTCTCAGAGGGAGGCAGGAACTCCTGTAAGAACATTCTAGAAACCGTCCCATGGGTCTGATTTTTTGATACCTCCGATACTTGCTCTAGTGATTAGTTCTGAACCTTCCCATGCAGAGGGCCAGAGTATTCATGTTTCATGTTCATGGCAGCTGGCATTGCGGCGGGCGGGGAAGAGGCAGGGATCAACCACAGAGGGAGAGGACGGAGAAGGAAGCCATGCTGGAGAGAGGCCAGGGAATGCTCCCGAGATGTCAGAGCCCAAGGGGTTATCCAAAACCCAGCAAGTTCTTTCTGATTTTCTTCATAAAAACTTCTTTGCCTGGCAGGAAAACTCAAAAAGTGAAATAGTAAAAGAAACAGCCAGATGACTCTAAACACACTGTAAAACTTTTGAACTGTGTAAGACTTTAAAAATTTTTAACTCAGTCACTTGAGTGACCTTGAGCCAGTCACTAAATCTCGGTGATTCGGTTTCCTCATCTATGAAACAGGGATGATATTAATACTAGCACCTACCTTAGAAGGTTATTATGAAAATTAAAACAGTCAATACTATTAAAATGCTCAGAATAGCACCTGGCACTTTACCATATAAATATCAGCAACTGTTGCTATTTTCTAACTGTGGTTATCGATGGGTTTTTTTAAGACATTTATATTGAGATTATTGAAATACAGCATTCACAGGGCTGCAAATACTCCACATGTAGAAAGACAGCAAGATTTTCCGTTTACTGGTGCCCCCAGGTGGGGAGTGGATAGAACTCTAACAAATTATGAGATCCTGTTCCATAATGTTTGGATGCAAACCATCATTCTAAATCAAAGCTCTGATTTTTGATAAGTCAATAGCACTTACAAACCACTTTAAAGAAATAAAAAGGAAGTTTAATTTTTTAAAAAATGCTTTAAAACTATAAGGTCTTTAAGTCAGAGGACCTCTTATACTTATTGCCTAAGCACGGAAAGGCTGTTCTGTGCCTTTGGACCCTTGTACAGGTTGGTCTCTCTACTTGCAAGTCCTCCCTCTCTACCTCCACAGGCCTAGCAAACTCCTATTCATATGACAAAATCCAGCTCAGGCATCTTCTCTGGGTTACTTCAATGTATTTATATTGCATATTTTTTAGCATATGATTGCTTATGTTTGGCTTCCTCCACTAGATTTTGAACTCTGAGGATAAAGACCATGTTTCAATTATCTTTGCATCTCATCATTTAGCATATGGTGTTCTTTCATCTGTTCACTAAGCAAATATTTATTGAAAACCTATTTTATGTCAGGCTCCAGGAAGGATACAAGAGTGAGCAAGACCAGTGTAGTGGAGAACACGGGGAGGGACATAACCAGATTTTGAATATCCTGCTTTCCTCCCCTAAAAGGGCAGCATCCAAAGATACATTGGATGCAGATGTGTTCAGCATAAGTTGAAGACATATCCAGCTAAATGCATTCATATGAGTGCTGTTTAGTAGATAATATCACTTGTGCCTTGCTTCATCAGAAGGAAGTTATCAGAAGGAGTTGGTGGGTAGCTTCTCAGCCTTGAAACCAGGCATGAGTGTGTGTCCATAGACCTGCAGCTATGAGGGAGCCATACCAAGAACACTCCTGACTGTTCCTTTACTGTTCACCATGGCTGTTGACTGGTGAATCTGCTGTTGCATTCTAACACCTGGTAAATCCAAAATTGTTACCTGAGTTGACCACAACTGTTAAGTATGTGTGCAGACCAGGCCCATGTGTGCAATCAAGGGAACCTCTCTGATACAGACACATGACAGCCACAGGGGGTCTGAGCAAGGCAGGCCACAGAGAAGTTACACAGTTTATAACAGCAGTCCCCAACCTTTTTGGAACCAGGGACTAGTTTTGTGGAAGAAAATTTTTCCATGGACCAGGATTGGGAGGAGGGATGGTTTCAGGATGATTCAAGTGCATTACATTTATTGTGCACTTCATTATTATTATTATATCAGCTTCACTTCAGATCATCAGGAATTAGATCCCAGAGGATGGTGACCCTGGGTTTATGAGATGTAGAAAAAACGTGTAGCACGCTCTTTGGAAGCAGAGCTGTAGGTGTTCGGGAAATAGATCCAAACAAGTTCATGGGTCAGATGTGAGGCTCGGAGGGAACCAGATCACATGTCAAACTAGGCAAGTCATGAACAGGGGACAGGTATTTACTGTTATAGGTTTAACAGAGTCTTCAGGATGTCCCTCGATATTTATTTTCCTTTTCTTCTGCCAGTAATAGAACCACTAGGTTTTAACTGGGCACGTGTATTCCCAGAGAAAGACTACATTTCCCAACCTACTTTGTAACAAGGTGTGGCCATATGACTAAGTTCTGGCCAGTAGGGTAGAGGCAGAAGCGGTCTGTGCAACTTCTGGGAAATAGTCTCAAGGGAGAATGCATGACCTTGTTGATGGTTGGAATGTACAAGTAATGGCTGGACCTGCAGCAGTCATTTTGGGTGGCGAAGAAATAAAATGAAAGAAAGACTCATACTGAGGACAATAAAACTTCCCTGCCACGCTCCAACTTCTTCAATGTGAGACAGGAATGGTTTCTTTTAGATCACTGCCATTATTATTATTTCTCTTAGAGATGAACTTTGTGTAATAGGGAACAAGAAAACGAGAGTGGAATGAGGGTTGAACCAGTGAAAGGACTTAGGACCAATCACTTGTTAAAGTTACCTCTCACAATCATCCCAATCTCCAGTAAAGGTACTCAGTTCATGAAAGTAAGCTCATAGCATGTGGACTCTGTGGAAAATGGATTTGGGAGCTTGATAATGAAGACAGAAACCAAGGCAGCACATGAGGATATAGAAGTGAAGCGGCAGAGAGAAGCACAGAGAAGGAAGCCCCGGAAGTCTCTGGAAATCATGGGAAACGTTTTGGTGCTTCTAGGCCTTTCCAAGGATTTAATACGTTTTCTTGGAGGAGAAACTTAAATGTGAAACAATATCTCAGAGGGAACACCTGATTAAGGGTGTGGGTAAGGAAGGCTGTCTTGACTGAGATTAGAGGAACTTGAGACATCAGGCTTAGAGGCACGAGAGTGCATGTCCAGTCCAGTGTAGCTGGAGTAGAGCTGGGCAGGGCAAGTGGAGAAGAACAGGAGACGAACAGGCCAGGTGGCAAGCTGCCTCAAAGACTTCTTACGGGGCGGAGATGTCATCCTAAAGGTGGTGAAAATGAAGTCCCTCCAGGTTTAACCAGAGGAGCCTGAGATTGACGGTGCCTTCTGGAAAGACAGCCCTGGCTGCAGCACAGAAGGGGGGTCAGGGCAAGACAATAGGAAGCAATGGGGTGTGTGGTGGGGGGTCCATTTCCAAGCCATTGCAGCAATCAGGGAAGGAGGTAAGAATAGCTGCTTCCAGGATGGGGAAAGAGAAGAACATTCGAGAGAGATCCAGAAAGTGGAACAAACACTTGAGGGATGAAGGATGGATTTGGAGCAACTCTACCAGAGGCTTCTGCCCCCATGGGACCAGAGAAGGGAGGTCTGACAGATAAAGGACATGACCTTTTAAAGGGTGATGAGATTCCCTGGTGGTCCAGTGGCTAAGACTCCATGCTCCCAATGCAGAAGGCCGGAGTTCAATCCCTGGTCAGGAAACTAGATCCCACAGACCTCAGCTAAGAGTTCCCATGCTGTGACTAGAGGTCCCACAGGCTCCAGCAAAGAATAAGGATCCCAAATGGTACAACCAAGACCTGGCACAGCCAAATAAATAAAATCAATATTGAAGGGAAAAAAGCATGATAAGACCTTGTACTAGGGGGCTTGGGGAGTAGCGAGTGTCTCCAGCATATCTGGTCGGACCCTGTTTCCCTGGTCCAGCTTCTCCCCATCAGGCCTCTGTTCCCAGGGTTTAAGTAGAAGAGGGGCAGAAAAGCTGGAGGAGAAGGAAGAAATATCCTTCAGAATTCTCCAGGAAGGGAAGTCAGACCCCTTTCCCTGCATCAGTTTCATCCCAGGCCCTGCGCTTTCTGGACTTCTCTGTTGTCACAGGAACCTTCAGCACCTACCCTCCATGGGACTGCCAATAAGCCCTGTGAATAGACATTCTCTTATTTGCCGCTATTTTAAAACTCATGTAAAGTGACCAAAGCATTTTTCCAGTCTCCTCCCTTCTCCAGCTGATTCTATATACAACCCAAATAAGAAAGCAACAAAGCAAGTTTTGGGAAATAACCTATTAAGCTAAGCTTTTCCCAATAGGAGAGATGAATGGCGACAGTGTAACTGATGAAGTTTGATTTATACGTAGGTATCTTGGGTTGCAGGAATAAAAAGTCTGGGCAAATACAAATCTTAAATTTAAATGCACGTCACCCAGATTTTAAATAATGATCCCCCTTTCCTTTGGGCTCATTAAATCTGAAGCCAAGGAGGGAGGCCAGAGAGAAAATAAAGCATAAATCTATCATTTAGCTTTATAATGTAGAAAGGACTTGAAACTCCCCAAAAGGTAGCAGGAACAGCTTTAAATCCTGCCTTTTCTCTGCCCCTGTCTACCTTTCACAATCACCCTAATTAACTGCGGCACAAGTGTCAAACTATGAACCACGGCCAAGATGCTGGAGGAGCCTGAACGGCCGAGTTCAAAGGGGGCTCATTTGTTTATTACCATTATGTAATGGTGCAGCCAATCACACCGGACATCCTGTGGGAGATCCTGCTTCAATTAATAAAAACCTCGTTTTCTTCACAGTGAAATGTTAGAGGAGATTAATACATTTGAAAATGAGTAGAAACAGGCTCATTTAGTAAAGAATTTCAGTGGCTGAAGGCTCCAGTTTCCTAGCATTTAGGGAGAGAGCCAGGAGCTTGAGTTCTATTGTGAGTCACTCACCCACCGGGAAAAAAAAATAACCCAGGTAAGGGCCACACACATGTACAAATGGTACTTGAACTGGAGAGTTTTAAATGGTCATTTCCACTTACCATTTAGGGAATAGAAATTGATGTTTAAAGTGCACATATTCACTTTCTAAGTAGGGAATTAAAATTTTAAGTAAAGAGGTAATGTTATCATCTCTTACTCCAACTGAAAGTCATAGATTTTGGAAGACTGTGGAATATGGGAAATTAGTAGCTGGCTACTTAGGCGGCGTTTACAAATAGGGATTCTATGACTTCTTAGGCAGAAACGGTGTACACCTCACTCCTAAAATATAAATAAATAAGGAGGAAACTCCTTAATATCAATGTTGGTGATGATATTTTAGATTTGACACCAAAAGTAAAGACAACAAAAGCAAAAATAAACTATTGGGCCTATACCAAACTAAAAAGCTTCTGCATAGCAGAGGAAACCAACAACAAAATGAAAAGAGAATCTATGGAATGGGAGAAGATATTTTCAAAGTTAATATCCAAATATATAAAGAACTCATGTAACTCAACAGCAAAAAAACCCAAACACCCCAATTTAAAAGTGGGCAAGGGAACTGAAAAGACATTTTTCCAAAGAAGACATACCAGTGGCCAATAGATTTTAATACATTAAAATATGTTCAGTATCATTAGTCACCAGGAGAATGCAAATCAAACTCACATTCTAGCCTCAGACCTGTTAGAATAGTATCACCCAAAAGATAAGAGATAACAAGTGTTGGTCAAGATGTGATGGAAAGGAAACTCTTATAAACTGTTGCTGGGAATGTAGGTTGGTACAGCAACTAAGGAAAACAGTAATAGAAATTCTTCAAAAAATTAAAACCAGAAGTACCATATGATCCAGCAATTCCATTCCTGGGAATAACTCCAAAGGAAATGAAGTCACTATCTTGAAGAGATATCTGTACCCCTCTATTCATGGCAGCACTGTTTACAATAGTCAAAACATGGGAACAATCTAAGTATCTATTGATGAATAAACTGACAAAAAAAATGTGGTATATGTATAAAGGGGAATATTATTCAGCCATAAAAAGAAGAAAATTGTGCCATTTGAGATAACAGGGATGGCCCTTGAGGGCTTTATGATAAATGAAATAAATCAGACAAAGAAAGACAAATACCATATGAGCTCTCTTATATGTGGGATCTAAAAAGCACTGAACTCATCAAAACAGAGAGTAGATTGGTGATTGTCAGAGGAGGGGGTAGGGAGTGGGGGAAATTTGTGAAAATGGTCAAAAAGTACAAACTTCCAGTTATGAGATTATAAGTTATCCCCAAGTTACAAGTTCTAGGGATGTAATTTACAGCACAATGAATATAATCAATAATATTATATTTTATATTTGAAAGTTTGTATATCTTGAAAATTATCACAAGGAAAAAATTTTAAGTAGGTGATGGATGTTAACTTATTGTGATCATTTTACAATACATACATACATCAAAGCATTACACTGGACATATTAAAAATAAAATGTTATTTTTCAGTTGTTGTTCAGTTGCTCAGTCATGTCTGACTCTTTGTGACCCCATGGACTGCAGAATGCCAGGCTTCCCTGACCTTCACTATCTCCTGGCGTTTGCTCAAACTCATGTCCATTGAGTCAATGATGTCATCCAGTATCTCATCATCTGTTGTCCCCTTCTCCTCCTGCCTTCAATCTTTTCCAGCATCAGGATCTTTTCCAATGAGTCAGTTCTTCTCATCAGGTGACGAGTATTACTGGAACTTCAGCATCAGTCCTTCCAAAGAACATTCAGGACTGATTTCTTTAGGATTGACTGGTTTGTTCTCCTTGCAACCCAAGTTACTCTCAAGAGTCTTCTCCAATACCACAGTTCAAAAGCATCAATTCTTCAGTGCTCAGCCTTCTTACATGACTACTGGGAAAACAATAGCTTTGACTATATAGACCTTTGCTAACAAAGTAATGTCTCTGCTTTTTAATATGCTGTCTAGGTTGGTTATAGCTTTTCTTCCAAGGACCAAGAATCTTTTAATTTCATGGCTGTAGTCACCATCCACAGTGATTTTGGAGCCAAAGAAAATAAAATCTGCCATAGTTTCCACTGTTTCCCCATCTATTTGCCATGAGCTGATGGGACCAGATGCCATGATATTAGTTTTTTCAATGTTGAGTTTTAAGCCAACTTTTTCACTCTCCTCTTTCTCCTTCATCAAGAGGCTCTTTAGTTCCTCCTTGCTTTCTGCCATATATATATATATATTGATTATACCAATAAAATTAAGAGAAACAAAAACTCTAATATAAAGAAATAAAAAGAAACAATGTACATCTCCCCAAGCTGGAGAAAATATGGGTTAGGAATTTCTCACCTAGAGGGTTATGAGCTTAAGCTTTAGAAGGGAAAATGTCCAGATGAGACTATGACTCTAAGACAATGAGTGTGTCCCAGAAAATACACCAAAGCTCTATATTTTCTGTGAGAAAATTAGGGCAAGATTTTTGAGTATGTTGCTCACAATTTAAAGGTCCTGCAAACCAAGAGACAGGCTCTGAGTAACACAGTTACCTTGAATGTGAAACTTGATGGTGTGTGTGTGTGTGTGCATATGTCCTGAGTCTTGTCCAAGTCTTTGGGACTCCATGGACTGTAGCCTGCTAGGCTCCTCTGTCCATGGAATTTTCTAGGCAAGAATACTGGAGCAGGTTGCCATTTCCTTCTCCAGGGGATCTTCTTGACCCAGAAATCAAACTCACAGCATCTTGCATCTCCTGAATTGGAAGGCAGGTTCTTTACCAGCTGAGCCACCAGGAAAGCCCTTGATGGTGTGTGCCTTTTTCATTAATATCACCAAGAACGATGGTTGGGACTCATTACTACAAATCAGTGCCCTCCTCCCTGCCAAAGTATGCTTTATCTAAAATTACCAGGCAATGAACTGTACTGGATTACTTGCACTGGATTGGGAACTAGGACCCAGTCTTTTCATCTATTTTTCCACCCATTGCCTTTCTAATCCTTCTGACAGGCGAAAGGAAGGTTCTGTGATGGAGGTTCCAGGGTGGAGGCAGGGTGATATGCATCCTAACTACAGTGCTTGAAGGGAAGTGTAGTGAAAGTCACTCAGTTGGGTCCAACTCTTTGTGACCACAGACTATACAGTCCACGGAATTCTCCAGGCCGAATGCTGGAGTGGGTAGCCTTTCCCTTCTCCAGGGGATCTTCCCAACCCAGGGATCAAACCCAGGTCCCCTTCACTGCAGGTGGATGCCTTACCAGCTGAGCCACAAGGGAAGCCCACAGTGCTTGATCCAGTGGAAGTCATATCTTGGTGGGGAAAAAGGTCTGAATCACAGTAGACTGTCTAAACCTAATTACCAAATCTAAGACCCAAAGAGAATGTGCTTGTCAGAACATGAGGCTAAAAAGAATGGAAAAATCATAGTTCCTAACATGTAAGGCTGGATACCTTGGATGGTGGAGATAGGTGTGAGTCTGCAGGACTTCTTAAGGTGGAGCAGGGCTGACCAGGGAGGCTTGTTGTGGTCTGTGGTTTGGGTAGTTGTGCATGGTACATTAAAAAGTATTGACATGGCATGGACATAGCTTGTACAGGAACTTATACCAGATACTCTAAATATTTGGTGATTTGAACTATAAAAACCTATGAACCTGAGGATCAGAGTAAGGTGTGTGCATGCTAAGTGACTTCAGTCATGTCCAATTCTGTGTGACCCTATGGACTGTAGCCCTCCAAGCTCCTCTGTCCAGAGAGATTCTCCAGGCAAGAATACTGGCGTGGGTTGCCATGCCCTCCTCTAGAGGATCTTCCCGACCCAGGAATTGAACCCAAGTCTTGCACATCTCCTGCATTGGCAGATGGGGTCTTTATCACTAACACCACCTGGAAAGGGGGAGAGTGAAGTGAGCCCAAGATAGCTAGAAAGAACAACTGATCAGAAAAGATGAGATATGGGTTCTAATCAAAGTTATAATACTTGAAAGTGACAAGGTATGCTTTGGTCCTAAAGGATAAGGTCAAGGGGTCAGTCAACAGATATATCTTCATGAACTTGGCTATTCCCTAGCTTGACCCAGGAGTCTGTTGGTTAGGGAGCTCAAGCAGAGGACAGAACAGTTCTCAGCTTGCCCCATTCCCTTTCTTCCTCTGGAGAAAGAAGCAGGTCACTACGACCAACAACTGTGAATGTCAGAGACTCAGCATGTATTGATTAATCAAGGCATTTGGCAAAGTCTCTCAGGAAATTCTTGTGGACAAGATGGAGAAATGCAGACCAGATGACAATGTAATTTGGGCAACTCATAGTTGGCTGAAAATCTGTTCTCATAGAGCTGATGGAAGGGGGCAGGGAGGGGTCCAGTGACCTGCCAAATGACTGTCACTGGCCCTGTTCTCGCATCACTAGGAGTGACTTGGCTACAAAGAGAGAAGAAACGTTGGTGAATACGCAAAGCTGCAAGAAATGCTAAAACAGTGAAATCAAGATCTAAGAGTCAGCAAATATCAGAACGACTTCAGTGGACTGGAACGATGAGCTGGACCAATGAGATATAACTGGATAGAGATAAATGTGAAGTCTTTCATTTAGATTCAAAACCTTGATTACATGAGTACAGGCTTGGGAAGACGAGAACTGAGAAGGTTCCCTTAGACAAAAACCGATCGTTTTAGTTGATCACAGCTCAAAATAATCCAATAGTTTGACATGGCTACAAGAAAAGCTAATGTAATCTTTGGTGACATCAACAGAAACATTGCATCTAAATTAATGGGAAGAAACAGCCCGCTTGACTCTGTCTTTTTCAGACATCTGGACTGGCACAGTGCCTTGCCCACAGACAGCATTCAATAAATAATTTTGTTGCAAATGAATGGACATCACATTTTCTGATGGACTTTGAAACTAAGATGGCAAGGGATTTGGAGGCAAAAAATAAAAAACAAAAAACATGGATTACTTAACCTGGAAAAGACTAAGAAGACTCACATGAGAGTGGGTTTTCAAATATTTGATGAAATTTCACATTTGGTTTTTCTCTGGGGGGTGGAAAGGGAAGGTCCATGATCAGAAGATACACAGAGATAAAATGTGGCTTAAGCAGCAAATTAGAAACCTTTGACAATCAAAGGGAGTGGTAGTAAGCTTTTTCTCACTTGATATTAAAACAAAGGCAGGGTGATCATCTACGTTACCTTTAGAATTTCAGAATATATACCTGCATACAATGGAAGTTAAGCCTGGAGAGCCTCCCAAATTCCCTCCAACCATGAGACTATAAAAGATATCTACAACACTTCTAGTCTTATTCTTTTAGCCTGGAATGTACTTCCAATTCATTGGGGTTGGCTTGCCAACACGCAAAGCTTCGTGCCAGGCAATCTTGGCTTTGGCTTTCAAAGCAGCAGCTGACAAAAGAAACTTGCCTGCACTCCAGGATGGCAATCCATGAAATGGTAACTTTGTGAAAGGAGGTTCAGTTTTGATTTGTTTGTTTAACTTTCCCCAATGCAAACACTGGGGAAGAAAAGAAAGCTGACAGTGCCCATATGGCTTCATCATGGCAGAAGAAAATCCTGTTTGGAAAGCGTGATCAAAAGTGGACTCTAACCTTGAATTTTCTGGACCGTTTTGTTTCATAACAAACATCAAATCAGATGTCTGGAATGAATCCTTCTTTTAACAGTACTACATATAATATTGGGTCTTCCTTAGTAGTCTACATATAATACCAGTGGAACCTACAGATTTCAATAGCACCTTTGGTTCTTTATTTGAAATAACACTTCTAAAGACTGCCTGCAACAGTCCTGGCCAACTGGTATTCATGCCTTTCTGTAGCTCCTTGCACACAGTGCATGTGTTCCGTCAATCGTGTCCAACTCTTTGTGACCCCACAGACTACAGCCCACAGGCTCCTCTGTCCATGGAGTTTTCCAGGCAAGAATATTGGAGTGGGTTGCCATTTCCTCTTCCAGGGGATCTTCCTGACCCAGGGATTGAACCCAAATCTCCTGCGTCTCCTTCATCGGCAGGCAAATTCTTCACCACTGCACTGAATGAGAATAATCTGTGTAACCAATGAGATATTACAGAAATGATGAAGTATGACTTCTGAGGCTAGGCCATAAAATGCATTGGGGCTTTCGCTTTGTGCTTTCTTGGATCATCTGGGAAAGCCAGCTGCCATACTCTAAAGACACTCAAGCAGCCTTATAGACTCATCCAGGAGGAACTGAGGCCTCCTACCAACAGCCAGCACCAACTTAGTAGGCAAGTGTGTAAGCCACCTTGAAAGATCTTCTAGCCCAAGTCAAGCCTTTACATGGTAGCAGGACGACTCAAATAACATCTTTTTGTTTTAATTATTTTATGCCGGGTCTTACTTGCAGCATGCAGGATTTTTACCTATGGCATGTGAACTCAGTAGCGGAATGTGGATCTAGTTCCCTGGCCAGAGATCGAACCCAGGTCCTTTGCATTAATAGCATGGAGTCTTAGCCACTGGGCCACCAGGAAAGTCCCTCAGCTCACATCTTGACTGCCACCTCACAAGAGCCCCTGAGTCAGAACCGCCCAGTTATGCTGCTCGCCAACTCCTGACCCACAAAACACTGTGGGAAAATGCATGCGTGCTTAGTTGCTTAGCCATGTCCAACTCTTTGCAACCCTTTGGACTGTAGCCCACCAGGCTCCTCTGTCCATGGGAATACTGGACTGGGTTGCCATTTCTTTCTCCAGGGGATCTTCCTGGCGCAGGGATTGAACCTGCATCTCCTGTGTCTCCTGCATTGCAGGCAGATTCTTTACCTGCTGAGCTGTTGTGGGAAAATAAATGCTGATTATTATTTTCAGGTCACTGTGTTTCAGAGTAATTTGTTACACAGCAAGAGATAACTAACACAGGACAGTTAATATAGAGTTACAATTAGTAAAACTAAATTTTTCTTTTTAGTGCTTGAGTAGTAGGGACCTCACAAAGGAGGCCAATATGTATAAGATGAGACCTAGAAAGCCATATAGAAGAAACAGATTTTGTTTGGTCTTTCCTGGACTGACTATCCCGGGCAATGAACGATTAGTTAAGGAAACTGTGCTCTGGTAACTTCCAGTCCCATCTAGCTGGGTGGCAATGACTAGACAGCAGCAAGATATAAAATGACCTTGACCTTACACTCTAAAGGTGGCTGAACTGTGTTCAAAAGGGAACATTCATCATTGTCACAAGGTAGCCCTTTTCTATTTTCATTAAAAAGACAGCCACCAGCCAGTGAGAGAAAGGGCAGAACTTAGTAAAAATGATCTGCTGACTTTAAATGGTTCAGGATAAATCAGCTCCCATAGAGTCGCGGGCCTTACTGTCAGATTCTAATGTGCGCTCAGGACTTGCGGTATCATAAACCAAGCTACTGTTTCCACAGTGTGCAACTATGTCCACAGGCCATCCAGCCCTGCAGGCAGGCATAATAAATTCAGTGTGGAATGCACTCTGAAACACTAAATCTGTGAGAGCAGGCATGATATTTAACTGCCTTTTAATATACCATTTAATCTACTCCTGGAGTTATCTGGGACAAAAGGTATGTTTTAAAAAAATAAAAAAGGTGGCTTGTATTTCTTCTCCTCCTTGCTTATCTACCTACATATATTTGAATGCTAGTAGGTGATTTATTTCTTCTATTAGCATGTGTCAGCTCAGAATAACTGGCCTAGGTTTCAACCTCTTAGCCATTCCCTCAGGGAATCCTTACGGAATGTGCTTGAGAAATTAAATGACCATCAGCTCTGAATCAAGGAGGAGGGAGGGGAGAGCTCCAGAGAAACCTGGAAAAGAAGCCATAGCACTTCTTGTCTGACGGACTTCAGTGTGGCCAGAGGCAGAAACTTGGAGCCAGGCCCAGAGGCAGAGAGTGCTGGCCACTCCAGGGCCATAAAAAGTGTGGTTGAGGGTGGCAGGAGATAAGATGTAGCTCCAGGCTGTGGGAGACTCATTATCAAGCCTGTAAGAGGGAATATAATCCAGAAAAGAAAAAGTGTAAAGCTGGATCACATTACAGTGGTTACAAACATCTCAAAATATCCTTTATATTCACTATGACTTCTAAATTAGAGTAATTATGAAATCTGCTACTGAATACATGTGATCAAAGTGTTCTCCTCTGATGCTCCTACAACACTGCCAGTCAATATCAGGTACTTCTGTGCTCAGCAAATGTTGAGTCACCAAACAGTGATGTCTCATGGTCTCCACCAGTGACCCACGTATGTTCATTGCTTTCCAAGCTCCTCTTCCTACCTAGTTCACTGATCAACAAGTGGAAGGGGGTGAGTCAAGGATCACCTCACTAGTTAACGCTCCTCTTGAAGCTTTAAAGTAACAACTGCCCTCATGTTGATGAACCATTTAAAAATAAAATTAAAACTTTGACTTACCAGTATTAAAAGTATCCTAATTTGTTAAGTATTAATAAAAATACATATATTACTCTGAGAAAAAGAGGTATAAATCTGGGACTTCCCTGGTGGTCCAGTGGTTAAGAATCTGCCTTGAAATGTGGGAGACATGGGTTTGATCCCTAGTCAGAGAATTAAGATCCCATATGCCATTAAGCAACTAAACCCATGCGCCACAACTAGAGAATTAGGTCCACAATGAAAGATTCTGCATAACACAATGGAAATCCGGAGTGCTGCAACTAAGACTCGATGCAGCCAAATGTTAAAATAAAAAGGTGGTGGTGGGGGGGGTAAGCTGTGCTTAGTCGCTCAGTGGTGTCTGACTCTTTTTGACCCCATGGACTGTAGCCTGCCAGGTTCCTCTGTCCATTGAGATTCTCCAGGAGTAAAGATCTCCAGGGGATCTTCCCAACCCAGGGAACAAACCCAGGTCTCCCACATGGTGGACAGATTCTTTACCGTCTGAACCAACAGGGAAACCCATGGTAAAACTTGCTGTTTCTGCTGCTAACGCTGCTAAGTCGCTTCAGTAGTGCCCAACTCTGTGCGAACCCATAGATGGCAGCCAGCCAGGTTCCTCCGTTTCTGGGATTCTCCAGGCGAGAATACTGGAATGGGTTGTCATTTCCTTCTCCAATGCATGCAGGCATGCTAAGTCGCTTCAGTCGTGTCCGACTCTTTGTGACCCCATGAATCGCAGCACGCCAGGCCTCCCCGTCTATTACCAACTCCTGGAGTTCACTCAGACTCATGTCTGTCAAGTCAGTGATGCCATTCAGCCATCTCATCCTCTGTCATCCACTTCTCCTCCTGCCCCCAATCCCTCCCAGCATCAGAGTCTTTTCCAATGAGTCAACTCCTCGCATGAGGTGGCCAAAGTATTGGAGTTTCAGCTTTAGCATCAGTCCTTGCAATGAATACCCAGGACTGATCTCCTTTAGAATGGACTGGCTGGATCTCCTTGCAGTCCAAGGGACTCTCAAGAGTCTTCTCCAACACCACAGTTCAAAAGCATTAATTCTTCGGTGCTCAGCTTTCTTCACAGTCCAACTTTCACATCCATCCAAGAAAGATTCTGCATAACACAATGGAAATCCGGAGTGCTGCAACTAAGACTCGATGCAGCCAAATGTTAAAAAAAAAAGGTGGTGGTGGGGGGGGTAAGCTGTGCTTAGTCGCTCAGTGGTGTCTGACTCTTTTTGACCCCATGGACTGTAGCCTGCCAGGTTCCTCTGTCCATTGAGATTCTCCAGGAGTAAAGATCTCCAGGGGATCTTCCCAACCCAGGGAACAAACCCAGGTCTCCCACATGGTGGACAGATTCTTTACCGTCTGAACCAACAGGGAAACCCATGGTAAAACTTGCTGTTTCTGCTGCTAACGCTGCTAAGTCGCTTCAGTAGTGCCCAACTCTGTGCGAACCCATAGATGGCAGCCAGCCAGGTTCCTCCGTTTCTGGGATTCTCCAGGCGAGAATACTGGAATGGGTTGTCATTTCCTTCTCCAATGCATGCAGGCATGCTAAGTCGCTTCAGTCGTGTCCGACTCTTTGTGACCCCATGAATCGCAGCACGCCAGGCCTCCCCGTCTATTACCAACTCCTGGAGTTCACTCAGACTCATGTCTGTCAAGTCAGTGATGCCATTCAGCCATCTCATCCTCTGTCATCCACTTCTCCTCCTGCCCCCAATCCCTCCCAGCATCAGAGTCTTTTCCAATGAGTCAACTCCTCGCATGAGGTGGCCAAAGTATTGGAGTTTCAGCTTTAGCATCAGTCCTTGCAATGAATACCCAGGACTGATCTCCTTTAGAATGGACTGGCTGGATCTCCTTGCAGTCCAAGGGACTCTCAAGAGTCTTCTCCAACACCACAGTTCAAAAGCATTAATTCTTCGGTGCTCAGCTTTCTTCACAGTCCAACTTTCACATCCATCCATGACCACTGGAAAAACCATAGCCTTGATTAGACAGGCGTCTCTGCTTTTTAATATGCTATCTAGGTTGGTCATAACTTTCCTTCCAAAGAGCAAGTGTCTTTTAATTTCACGGCTGCAATCACCATCTGCAGTGATTTTGGAGCCCAAAAAAGAAAGTCTGACACTGTTTCCACTGTTTCCCCATCTATTTCCCATGAAGTGATGGGACCAGATGCCATGATCTTAGTTTTCTGAATATTGAGCTTTAAGCCAACTTTTTCACTCTCTTCTTTCACTTTCATAGGCCCACCCTAGGATTTATCAATTCACTTGCCAGTCTCTAGTTCAGAGTTACTCACAATGGGCTAATCCTTCACAAAAGTGAAATGTTATTTTGAAATAACAGTTATGATATAACTCCTTAGTTTATATGTAGTCACTTTAAAAAAGTATTTATGATTTTTATTTGACTTCACATCAAACATGGGCCCCCCCCCGCCCTGCACTAGGAGCCACTGGACCACCAGGGAAGTCCCTGTGTAGTCACCTTTTATCTTACTTATATTTTGCTGGATTATGTGTGGTTTTTACTTTGAAGGTATATATGTATCTTTTTGAACTTTTCAAATTAAAACTAAATACCTCTTGCTTCACATATCCTATTTTATGGTTAGAGATACAACTTTTTGAAGAAAACTTGCAGAAGAAATGCTTTCATCTACCTTGAACCAGGAAGGGTGAGCAGACTAAACCCCCACCTGTGACAGAACTGGTGTGCGTTGCTGAGCAGCTCAGAAGCATTTTTTTCTTTTAATAAAGATATTTTATGTGGACCATTGTAAAGTCTTCATTGAATTGGTGACAATATTGTTTCTGCTTTTTATGTTTGTTTTTTTTTTCACCATGAGGCATGTGGGATCTTAGCTCCCCAACCAAGGATGGAACCCACACCCCCAGTATTAGTAGGTGAATGCTTAACACAGGACCGCCAGGCAAGCCCCAAGAAGCATTAATCAGATAGAAAGCAAGAAGAAATGAAGAGGGTGCCTAGCTCCGAGGACTCACAGGGAATCAACAAAGTTACACTTAGGGATTCATGAGAAAATTATCCAAAGAGCCCTTTTCAGTTCCCTCAAAGATAACTTCCAACTCTTTGCAAATAAAATATTAAACACGAGTGGCAGTGTAGTCAAGGATCAAAGCAGAGGAGTGCCCAGCCATGCAAGTCACAGAGCTTTCGAACACACCGTGTCCACTTGGTACAATCATAAAGGAGTAACAGAGTAGAGTTGTTTGAAGCTTCTTTTAAAAATTCTGTGTGGAAGAGTAAACCATAAAGTTGTGGAAACCTCACAAATAAGAAGGATTCTCAGTAACATCAATGCCTTGAATTTATGCTATTATTTTTCCAACAATGTCTAAGGATGAAAAGAATATTTTCATCACAATTATTTCTCTTTTAGAAAGTTCCAGGATGTCCAGTGTTTTGAAACAGGACAATAACATAATCAGTTGGCACCACATTATGCTTTTTTATAGTTCATGAAGTACTTTTGACATCTTACTTTATTTGAGCTTAATAACAACCCAAAAGGTGGGCACAGTACTTTACACATGAGGAAATAGTTGTGTGTAAGTCAACCCATATTTACTGTGTGCCTAACAGGTATGCTGGACTCTACTAAATGCTAAATATGTCATCACAGGTAGTGCTGTGAATGAAGTTCTACTTTTTAAAATTTACTTTCCTCATTTACAGTAAGAACACTGATGCTTAGAAAGGGAAGTCTTGTCTGTGATAGTATTTTTTAAATTGCTCATTTATTTCAGTTGGCTGTGCTGGGTCTTAGCTGTGGCACATGGAGTCTGTGATATTCAGTGTGGCATGCAGGATCTTTAGTTGTGGCATGCAAACTCGCACTTGTGGCACCTGGGATCCAGTTCCCTGACTAGGAATCGAACCTGAGCTCCCTGCCTCAGGAGTCCTGAGCCCTAGCCGTGGGGCCACCAAGGAGGTCCCTGTTGTCTGTGATAATATTGCGATAAATATGCTAAAATGCAAACTGAGACAAAATACAAAATATAAACCTTTTGACTCCAAATCCCAGGTCTTCCCACTCTGTAACAATAGACAGACACATCCAATTTCCACACAAAATTCATAAAATTCTTGTTCAAAGCTTATATGGCTTTTGGAAAGTCAGAGCATTTCTCCAAGCTTCAGTTTTACCATCCAAGAAAGAGAAATATTGATAAAAATTAGAACAATTTATTCATGGCCATTAAAGAACTAAACTAATACATATGTAAAAGATATTTATTATAACAAGATTACATTTTCATAGAATTGTGTCATTTTTAATAATTTATCCCAGAACTGGAAAAACCCAGAAATGGTCTGGTAGAGGATTCTGATCATTCATTGCAGGCGCCACAGACTTCCTGAATTCATTTGTTCATCCAACACATATGTGTCAGGCACTGTCATGGCACAGGGAATCCAGTAGTGAGCAAGGTGACCCTGCATTCCTGGGCTCACCTTCTGATGGGGAAGGCAGGCTATGAACCTATAACTAAATAAATACTGTCATCTCAGGCAGCAGTGCTATGGAGAAAGTAAGGTGTTACCAGGGAGGAGAGTGTGTGGCAGTGAAGGTGGGGTAGAGCTAGGCTGGTTTCAGAAGGAGCCTTCCAGAGTAGAATGAAGGAAGCAAAGGAGTGAGCCTTGAAAAGATCCCAGCACTGAGGGCTCCAGGCTAGGGTCACAGCAAGTACCAAGCCAGAGAAGAGCAGAGCTTGGCCACATCCAAGAACAAGAAAGAGAGGTGGCAGATGCTGAGTGTAAGGAGCGGTAGGAAGGGGCCAGAGTATACAGAACCTGTAGTCCACAGGAAGGAGAGTGGATTTTATTGCAGGTGATGAATCTCTGCTTCTTACCCTCAGGTTTAAGGTACAGACTGGAAACACCAGCATTGCCGTCATTCTGAGGCCAGCTCCTTCAGTCTGGGATGGGGTCCTATATCCAGGGGGCCTTCATCCTTGTCTAGAGGGCACTCATGGAGGCTCTCTCCTCATCTACTACTGTGTCACCTCCCCATTCTGCCCAACTCTGTTTCAAATCCTAATGAGGGTTGCTGAGAAGGAAGCAAACACTGGGAATCAGCGCAGTTCCCAGATGGGGCTCTTTTCAAAATTATGTGTTTGTTTATTTTTGACTGTACCGGATCTTCATCGCCACCTGCGGCCTTTCTCTAGCTGCAAGTGGGGGCTGCGATCTGGTCGCAGTGCACGGGCTTCTCTTGCTTTGGAGCACAGGTTCTAGGGCTCCCAGACTTCAGTAGTTGTAGCACGTGGGCTCTAGAGCGCAGGCTCAGTAGCTGTGGTGCATGGGCCTCCTTGCCCCCGTGCCCATAGAATCTTTCCAGACCAGGGATCAAACCTGTGTCCCCTGCATTGGCATGAGGATTCTTAACCTCTGGACAACTCAGGGAAGTCCCTAGATAGGACTCCTGGCTTCAGAAGGCCCTCAGATGAGGTGTGACTCCTGACTCAGCCACAACTGGGTCGCTCTGCTATGTGCCTCAGGTCTGCCATGGGTAAACTGAGGTTCATGATGAAACCTACTCAGTAACATTGCTTGGGGGCCAGTTGAGATGGGCAGGTAATGTGCTTAGCAGAGAGCTTCACTCATCTCCACGATGTAGGAAACAAGGGGGTTACAGGCCAATTCCTGCAGGTCAAAGGAATGAATACCCAATGAGACTGACGGCATATGGACCCACTGGAAGGGACAGGCTGCCCTGGAAGGGCTGCTTATTAAGAGATCAGCCTTCCCCATCCATGAAGTCTCAGGGCGAGAATGGGAGCGCTGACAGGGATCAAGGATGTAATCTCCACTAGGCTGTCCTTCTAACCCTGCCCACCCACTCTTTTTATTCCAGCAAGTACAAGCATTTCAGCATTTCCCCTATCTCACTGATACTTAAAGGCAACTCATTTTTGCCACTGGCAAAAATGCTCTCTGGAAATGGAAGAATTATGCAGAAAAAAGAAATGCATAAGATTGCCTTAGAATTCGAGGTGCAGAGGAATACACAGGGTGGAAAACATGAGTAAGCATGGCATGCTGCCTTGGCACTCCTTGGATGCTGAATGGGGACATTTGCCTCTATTTATTTAAGTAATCCAAAAGCAAACCACAAGAGGAAAAGAAAGGAAGAGAAAAGTTCTTTCGTCATACTCAAACCAAACACCACCAAATAACACTGCCATTCATACCAGGGAATTCTAATTAAGGGAGCAAATGCCTGTCATTGTCTACAAAAAGGGCTCAGTCTAAAAAGTCAGCGGGTCAAACTGGGATGAGCTTGACCCTTGACTCTCTGGCAAGCTCAGAAAGAGAGGAAAAACTGACCTGGATGAAAGGGGCAGACATCAGCGGCCTCAGCTGCTTAAGAGAAACAGTAGGACCCATGAGAATTGTTGGCAGGGGAAGCACAAAGATTCTCGCTGCAATCCAGGGCCACCTCGAGGTGAAGAGGGCAATTCTGTCTGACACTTCCCACCTCCCTTTCAGCATCAACTGTGTCAAATTTCTGCCCCCTTCCTCCATGCTCCTAATTCTTACCCCTACCTCTCAACCAAATTAGAGTTCATCTGGAACAGATTACGTCCATCAATTCACTTTCACGCTAGGCCAGGGTGTCAGGCCTCTGAGGGACAAGGGCATTTGATTACAGGCCATTTCCTTAGGTCAAAGGAATGAATATTCAATTCTGGGCTTGAGGCTGATGGCATATGGACTCATTGGTAGGGACCTGGAGGGTTGAATAAGAGCTGTTTATTAAGAGGTTGGCCTTCCGCTTCCATGAAGTATCAGGGTGGGGATGGGAGAGTCGGTAGGGATCAAGAGTGTAACTTCCACCAGGCTCTCCCTCTAATCCTGACCACATACCCACCAAACCACTGACACAGCAGTCTGAGCCCCAACCATAGGCTCCTCAGTAAGCACAGCTGTAAGACAGGCCCCATAATACCACCCGCCAACCATTCTGACACCCCAGGCTCTTTCGATTTAGTCATTGTGGTGCTACCACTGCGTCAGATATGAAGACCTTCCAGCCTGGAGGCCTTCCAAGGCTTCCACGCAGGGCAGAGGTGGGAGCTGCGGGGAGAGGTGGGGAGTGGTGAAGCGAAGCTCTGCTCTTTGAGGCTCTCACCCCTCTTGCCCTGCAGACCTCCAGCAAGCACACACAGCCACAAAAGATGTGTTGGCCCAGAGACCCCAGTTAGGAACTCACTGATGGTAGAAAATCAAGCCCCCAGAGACCATCAGCAGACGAGGGGCAATTTTTTTTTGTGGGGGTGATGGCAGGGATGAGTGTGGGAAGGAAGAGAAAGCTTCTGTGGCCCTCACATCAAACCGAACAGGAGTCTGGCTTTGGGAAGAGAATGTACTCATTACCTCCGTCTTGATCCCTTCAACTGAGCTCTGAAGTTTTTATTTCTTCAGTCAATTTAGCCTGTCTTAGTAACCAGTCCTTGTGAATTTGGCTCCTCTTTGCAATGACCCTCGTGTCAGGGAGAGACAACTGGAGTGAGGGGAACCCAGCTTCCAGCCTCGCCCTGAGAAAGCCTTCTTTCCAATTATCTTCCCAACCACTTAGAATGAACTTTAACAGGCTCTGCTTTTCCTGGGATATTTTTCTTTGAACTCCTAGACTTCCCTTCATTGCAAGTTGCCGTAATATGAACCAGATTTTTTTCTCCCTCTTGTTTGCTTAAAAGGCGTTAACTATAAATTAGAGTATCTAAGAACGAGGTGTCACATGCGGGGCCTTGGGCTCCTCAGCCCCGGAGCCCCACAGCTGGGAGAGGGGCCAGGCCGCCTCTTTCTTTGGCAGCCAGGCTCCAAGACCCAGGCCAGGGATGAGCCCGCCCTTCTTTTCAAAGCTATCCAGTTACATCAATGTACAGAAACAGCCTTGTTTGACTTAAACATGAAGTTTTATTCCACCCCCAACCCATTTCTTTCCTAGAAGAGCAAGAGAGGGAAGAGTGGTTTTAAATGTACATTTCTTGGGAGTTATTTTCCATGTGGGTTCTTTCATTTTAAAGAGTATTCACCCACCACGGGCACCAAGGTTCATTTGCAACAAATAAACCATGCTCCCAGGCCTGGAGCTCACCTCTGGGGGTGCCAGTAAGTAACCATGACGGTCATGACGCAAGGAAGGCAATGAAACACACACCGGATTTTCTGAGGTGCTGTCCATTAGATACCCATCAGAGAACCTTCACAGCTGCCCACAGCCACGGCCCTCCAGGTCAGAGTATCGTGCCTCCAGGAGACAAAGCAGCTAACAAGCAGACAAACATCATTTGAATGTAGTTCAGTTTTGCTTTTTAGGATAGTCAAGTTCACAGCTGTTACTCAATATCAAAATTCAGAACACTCACTGGGCACCCACTGTCTACCAGGCATAGTAATGGTATGGCACCACCATTCAGTGGACTGCTCACTCGTGGCTGGTAACACTGAATTGCTCCATGCTCCGCGGCCCTCCATCCACTGAGGCATGGTGGAGACCACAGGTCAGCTCCCGAAGCCCACCTTCCACAGAAGGCTTTTGACTTGTAAGAACTAGGTGCTTCAGTGTGGATGAGCTTAGTTTCGCATTCTGAAAGGGCTTGGCCCACAAGATCACCCCACGCTGGGGCTGAGCACAGGCTGTCTGGAAATGACAGGGCAAGCTGGCATGCCACAAAGGGGCAGGGGCTGTCTTAGCTCCGGCTTCCACAGCAAAACACCACAGACAGGGTAGCTGAAACCACAGATGTGTATTTTTTCACGGTTCTAGGTGGTAGAAATCCAAGATTAAGGTCCCACAAAGTCAGTTTCCAGTGAGGACTCTTCTCCTGGCTTGTAGACGCCGACTTGGTGCTGTGGTCTCACGTGGCCTTTTTTTTCTTCATGTGTGTGCATAAAGTGCATGAAGAGAGAGGAGGGGGTGGGGTGGAGAAGGCTCTCTGGTTCTCTTCTCATAAGGGCACTAGGCCCCACCCTTGTGACCTCATCTAAACTTAATTTCCTGCCAAAGGATCCACCTCCAAATACCATCACATTAGGGTTAAGGCTTCAACATATCTATTTTGGGGAAAGGGGGCAAAAACTCAATCTGTAATAGGCATAGAGGCCCTCAAAAGCTGGGAGAAGGGCGTAGGAGGTGGTGATTCAGTCACTCATGTCTGACTCTTTGTGATCCCATGGACTGCAGCCCACCAGGCCCCTCTGTCCATGGGATTTCCCAGGCAAGAGTACTGGAATGGGCTGCCCTTTCCTCCTCCAGGGGATCCTCCTGACCCAGGGATTGAACCCAGGGCAGTAGGAGAGGGTTACAGTTTCAAGTGTGGGAAATGTTCCTTCACCACATGCAGCCCTTCCCCACACCGTCCTCCATCTAGCCCAGGGTAGAAACACTGGAGGTGGGAGGAGAAACTTCCAGAAAGAATTGGGAACCCAAAGCTGAGGGGACACGCGTTGTGCTTCCCTTGGGAAAGTGGGGGCTGGGAGACCGCCTCCTTGTGTCCCCAGCAACACAGGACAGCTGCAGGAGAGAAGAAGCAGAGAAGAAGCGTGGTGAGACAAGGCAGAGAGGAGCTGAGACAGCGGCCCCAAGACCGGAATGGGGCTGCATGAGGAGTTGAGGCAAGAGGTGGACGTGGAAGGACTGGGAGACTCAGGGGCATGCAGGGGGGCCCAGGAGCATCAGTGGCCAAGATGGGCGCGAGGGAGGATTGGACTCCATCAGCCCTCAACTGTGCTGCAAAACCAGCCTGAGAGTTTCATCCATGGCCGGAGGGGTAGATGCAGTGAGGCTGGAGGGGACCCCAAAGACCAGGCGATAGGGAACCCAGTCAGCCAGGCCCTTGCCCCCCAGCAGCTCAGGGCTTCACGTCCTCTTCCACCTCGACTCTCCCCAGGAGAACAGGGCAGAGAAGGGACCCTTGGAAAAGAGGGAGGCATTCTGAAAGAGAGAGGACTTTTCCCAAAGTGACTTAGTCTAAAAGAGACTGCTAAACCAGAAATGACTAACTTGAACTACGAGATTAAATGCCAGCCCCTCTCCAGCCCCCAGAACCTTTGCCTACAAAGTAAAACTTGGGCCTTGTGAACAAGTAGAACTCACTCACGAACACAGTCACATGTCCACAGACTCCCCTCTGTGGCTGTTATTTTGTACCTGTCTCATTATTTTGGATGCTGTAAGTTTTGCGATTTCCCTTTTGAAGATGAGAAAAGAGAAGCTCAAAAGGTGGAAGCAACCTGTGGGTGGGCACACAGCTTATAAGAGTGGGAAGCTGGGTGTGAACTTGAGTCTTCTGAGCCCCGTTTCAATGTGTTTTGGGTTTGTTTCCTGTTTGCCTCTCCCCTAACCCTCTCTGGGCAGCTCAGCACTCCCAGGTGAAAAGAAGGCAAGACAAGTGGTCCTCAGCTGCCAGCATTACTTTCACCCTGGCCCACAGTCACAGGGCACCAACGGGGTGAGTTGACACTTTTCTCCCAAGCCCATATCTCCTCCAGACAGCAAAACCAACCAGCTAGTAGGACACAAAAGGCCAGAGGGACACGTAACTACCCAAGTCATTAGCTACAATAAGCCAAACTGACCTGGTTTACAGACAGGTTTGCCAGCCCACGTACAGCTGGACTAAATATCTGTCCAACACCAAAACCTTCCTCCTTCTGTCCCTGCTGATACCAAGCAGGACACTATAGGGCTCCTAGGTACAAAAAGCTCTGTGTCTCCCATTTTTTGATTACAAGAAATAGGCTTTATTCGGCCTCCATGACCTTTCCTGAGAAAGAGCAGGTTCAAACAGTGGCTAAATCAGAGGAGGGAGGAGCTGCAGAGACAAGGGAGGAACAGCCAAGAAACTACAGCACAGCTTGGGGCAGGGTCCTGGTTCCCCCTCAAGGGATCCACACAATATCTCTGAGCTGCTGTGCAGACACTGAAGCCCCACCAGGTGGGAGAAGTTAATGGGGTGCTGCCCACAAACACAGACATCCCAGACAGATTGGAATCAGAAGCTTGATGATGCTGACTCCCACTTACTGCACCACCATCAATTGAAAGGCTGTCTGTGAAATGATCACGGCCTTTTTTGAACCATTGCTATAAACACCTAACAACTCCCCCTCCGGGTTGCAACACACGATTTTGAGGTCATTAGCCCACTGTGGCCCCCTCTTCCTGCCAAAATAATAGTGTTTGTTCAGCCTCATGGACCTTAGCCCAACAGGCTCCTCTTTCCATGGAATTCTCCAGGCAAGAATACTGGAGTGGGTTTCCATTCCCCTCTCCAGGGGATCTTCCTGACCAGGGATCAAACCTGAGTCTCCTGCATTGCAGGCAGATTCTTCAGTGTCTGAGCCATCAGGGAAGCCCACGTCACCAGGAAAGTCGGGCAGAGTAATAAAAGCTACTCTTTTTTCAGTTCAGTTCAGTTCAGTCGCTCAGTCATGTCCAACTCTTTGGGATCCCATGAATGGCAGCACGCCAGGCCTCCCTGTCCATCACCATCTCCCAGAGTTCACTCAGACTCACATCCATCGAGTCCGTGATGCCATCCAGCCATCTCATCCTCAGTCGTCCCCTTCTCCTCCTGCCCCCAATCCTTCCCAACATCAGAGTCTTTTCCAATGAGTCAACTCTGCAGTAGGTGGCCAGAGTACTGGAGTTTCAGCTTTAGCATCATTCTTTCCAAAGAAATCCCAGGGTCCATCTCCTTCAGAATGGACTGCTTTCACCCAAAACTGGCTCCAAGATTTGATTCAGTGTCGGGGTGCAGAGGCCAGATTCAGCTTCACTTCTTTTGATTCTGTCAGTGTTTGCATCTCACACCTCCTTTAGCACCATCTGCATCCTCCATGGATAGTTATTTTGTATCAGAGCTCTGGCCCACCTCTTTGCTTTCTCATGTTGCTTTACTACAGAGATTAGACTCTAGTCCCACTTTTAAAACCAATATGTTTTCCCCTAAGTGTCTAGTAACCCTACTATGCATCTGTGATGAAAATGCATAGTAGGGTTTTTAAACATGCCAGAGAATTAGGCACTTTCATCAGCAAATCTTACAGAAACAAACTGGGGTTAAACTGGTCAAAAGCAGTTTAAATCTGTTTTTTGTTTTCTAGTAGTTTGGGGTCTGAATTTTTGTTGCAAATCAATTTTCCCTAATTTAATCTATTTATTTCTAAGACACTATTTTAGCTTGAACCCAGTAATAGACTTTACTGTCAAAATATAATTGATTTTGCTCTCAGCACTTTTTTACAACTCAACTGATTATGAAATACCTAAACAGTGGGGACAACTGATAGACATCACTGTCCTTTCTGACTTCCATGAATTTGGATTACAGGCAACAATAAAGGACAATAATTTGTAATTGCTTTGCAGACTTATAGTCTAGTAGGTACGGTGCTAGGCGGTTTCCATAGAATTATCTTATTCAGTCCTCACAATGACTCTGGGAAGGAGATTCTAGTATTACCTCCATTTCTCTGAGGCACAAAGGGCCTAATTAATTTACCCAAGGCCACAGAGTAATGGGTGATAGAAACTAGATGACTACCCTGGTCCTTCCAACGCCCAAGCCCATGTTCTTTAGCTCTCTACTATGGGCCACATAGAAACAATGTCCAATAGAGGTACAGATAATTTGGTCAGTCAGTAGCACAAGTGGTGGCTGAGATGGTAAAGAATCTGTCTGCAGTGCAGGAGATATGGGTTTGATCACTGGATCAGGAAGATCCCCTGGAGAAGGGAATGGCAACCCACTCCAGTATTCTTGCCTGGAGATTCCATGGGCAGAGGAGCCTG
>SJYC01108043.1:0-26807 GCA_006408675.1 Madoqua kirkii
AATTCAGAACACTCACTGGGCACCCACTGTCTACCAGGCATAGTAATGGTATGGCACCACCATTCAGTGGACTGCTCACTCGTGGCTGGTAACACTGAACTGCTCCATGCTCCGCGGCCCTCCATCCACTGAGGCACGGTGGAGACCACAGGTCAGCTCCCGAAGCCCACCTTCCACAGAAGGCTTTTGACTTGTAAGAACTAGGTGCTTCAGTGTGGATGAGCTTAGTTTCGCATTCTGAAAGGGCTTGGCCCACAAGATCACCCCACGCTGGGGCTGAGCACAGGAGGTCTGGAAATGACAGGGCAAGCTGGCATGCCACAAAGGGGCAGGGGCTGTCTTAGCTCCGGCTTCCACAGCAAAACACCACAGACAGGGTAGCTGAAACCACAGATGTGTATTTTTTCACGGTTCTAGGTGGTAGAAATCCAAGATTAAGGTCCCACAAAGTCAGTTTCCAGTGAGGACTCTTCTCCTGGCTTGTAGACGCCGACTTGGTGCTGTGGTCTCATGTGGCCTTTTTTTTCTTCATGTGTGTGCATAAAGTGCATGAAGAGAGAGGAGGGGGTGGGGTGGAGAAGGCTCTCTGGTTCTCTTCTCATAAGGGCACTAGGCCCCACCCTTGTGACCTCATCTAAACTTAATTTCCTGCCAAAGGATCCACCTCCAAATACCATCACATTAGGGTTAAGGCTTCAACATATCTATTTTGGGGAAAGGGGGCAAAAACTCAATCTGTAATAGGCATAGAGGCCCTCAAAAGCTGGGAGAAGGGCGGTAGGAGGTGGTGATTCAGTCACTCATGTCTGACTCTTTGTGATCCCATGGACTGCAGCCCACCAGGCCCCTCTGTCCATGGGATTTCCCAGGCAAGAGTACTGGAATGGGCTGCCCTTTCCTCCTCCAGGGGATCCTCCTGACCCAGGGATTGAACCCAGGGCAGTAGGAGAGGGTTACAGTTTCAAGTGTGGGAAATGTTCCTTCACCACATGCAGCCCTTCCCCACACCGTCCTCCATCTAGCCCAGGGTAGAAACACTGGAGGTGGGAGGAGAAACTTCCAGAAAGAATTGGGAACCCAAAGCTGAGGGGACACGCGTTGTGCTTCCCTTGGGAAAGTGGGGGCTGGGAGACCGCCTCCTTGTGTCCCCAGCAACACAGGACAGCTGCAGGAGAGAAGAAGCAGAGAAGAAGCGTGGTGAGACAAGGCAGAGAGGAGCTGAGACAGCGGCCCCAAGACCGGAATGGGGCTGCATGAGGAGTTGAGGCAAGAGGTGGACGTGGAAGGACTGGGAGACTCAGGGGCATGCAGGGGGGCCCAGGAGCATCAGTGGCCAAGATGGGCGCGAGGGAGGATTGGACTCCATCAGCCCTCAACTGTGCTGCAAAACCAGCCTGAGAGTTTCATCCATGGCCGGAGGGGTAGATGCAGTGAGGCTGGAGGGGACCCCAAAGACCAGGCGATAGGGAACCCAGTCAGCCAGGCCCTTGCCCCCCAGCAGCTCAGGGCTTCACGTCCTCTTCCACCTCGACTCTCCCCAGGAGAACAGGGCAGAGAAGGGACCCTTGGAAAAGAGGGAGGCATTCTGAAAGAGAGAGGACTTTTCCCAAAGTGACTTAGTCTAAAAGAGACTGCTAAACCAGAAATGACTAACTTGAACTACGAGATTAAATGCCAGCCCCTCTCCAGCCCCCAGAACCTTTGCCTACAAAGTAAAACTTGGGCCTTGTGAACAAGTAGAACTCACTCACGAACACAGTCACATGTCCACAGACTCCCCTCTGTGGCTGTTATTTTGTACCTGTCTCATTATTTTGGATGCTGTAAGTTTTGTGATTTCCCTTTTAAGATGAGAAAAGAGAAGCTCAAAAGGTGGAAGCAACCTGTGGGTGGGCACACAGCTTATAAGAGTGGGAAGCTGGGTGTGAACTTGAGTCTTCTGAGCCCCGTTTCAATGTGTTTTGGGTTTGTTTCCTGTTTGCCTCTCCCCTAACCCTCTCTGGGCAGCTCAGCACTCCCAGGTGAAAAGAAGGCAAGACAAGTGGTCCTCAGCTGCCAGCATTACTTTCACCCTGGCCCACAGTCACAGGGCACCAACGGGGTGAGTTGACACTTTTCTCCCAAGCCCATATCTCCTCCAGACAGCAAAACCAACCAGCTAGTAGGACACAAAAGGCCAGAGGGACACGTAACTACCCAAGTCATTAGCTACAATAAGCCAAACTGACCTGGTTTACAGACAGGTTTGCCAGCCCACGTACAGCTGGACTAAATATCTGTCCAACACCAAAACCTTCCTCCTTCTGTCCCTGCTGATACCAAGCAGGACACTATAGGGCTCCTAGGTACAAAAAGCTCTGTGTCTCCCATTTTTTGATTACAAGAAATAGGCTTTATTCGGCCTCCATGACCTTTCCTGAGAAAGAGCAGGTTCAAACAGTGGCTAAATCAGAGGAGGGAGGAGCTGCAGAGACAAGGGAGGAACAGCCAAGAAACTACAGCACAGCTTGGGGCAGGGTCCTGGTTCCCCCTCAAGGGATCCACACAATATCTCTGAGCTGCTGTGCAGACACTGAAGCCCCACCAGGTGGGAGAAGTTAATGGGGTGCTGCCCACAAACACAGACATCCCAGACAGATTGGAATCAGAAGCTTGATGATGCTGACTCCCACTTACTGCACCACCATCAATTGAAAGGCTGTCTGTGAAATGATCACGGCCTTTTTTGAACCATTGCTATAAACACCTAACAACTCCCCCTCCGGGTTGCAACACACGATTTTGAGGTCATTAGCCCACTGTGGCCCCCTCTTCCTGCCAAAATAATAGTGTTTGTTCAGCCTCATGGACCTTAGCCCAACAGGCTCCCTTTCCATGGAATTCTCCAGGCAAGAATACTGGAGTGGGTTTCCATTCCCCTCTCCAGGGGATCTTCCTGACCAGGGATCAAACCTGAGTCTCCTGCATTGCAGGCAGATTCTTCAGTGTCTGAGCCATCAGGGAAGCCCACGTCACCAGGAAAGTCGGGCAGAGTAATAAAAGCTACTCTTTTTTCAGTTCAGTTCAGTTCAGTCGCTCAGTCATGTCCAACTCTTTGGGATCCCATGAATGGCAGCACGCCAGGCCTCCCTGTCCATCACCATCTCCCAGAGTTCACTCAGACTCACATCCATCGAGTCCGTGATGCCATCCAGCCATCTCATCCTCAGTCGTCCCCTTCTCCTCCTGCCCCCAATCCTTCCCAACATCAGAGTCTTTTCCAATGAGTCAACTCTGCAGTAGGTGGCCAGAGTACTGGAGTTTCAGCTTTAGCATCATTCTTTCCAAAGAAATCCCAGGGTCCATCTCCTTCAGAATGGACTGCTTTCACCCAAAACTCTGGCTCCAAGATTTGATTCAGTGTCGGGGTGCAGAGGCCAGATTCAGCTTCACTTCTTTTGATTCTGTCAGTGCTTGCATCTCACACCTCCTTTAGCACCATCTGCATCCTCCATGGATAGTTAT
This sequence comes from Madoqua kirkii, assembly GCA_006408675.1. Taxonomy (NCBI): domain Eukaryota; kingdom Metazoa; phylum Chordata; class Mammalia; order Artiodactyla; family Bovidae; genus Madoqua; species Madoqua kirkii. Next base: position 3,505 of record SJYC01108043.1, read on the forward strand.
TTTGTATCAGAGCTCTGGCCCACCTCTTTGCTTTCTCATGTTGCTTTACTACAGAGATTAGACTCTAGTCCCACTTTTAAAACCAATATGTTTTCCCCTAAGTGTCTAGTAACCCTACTATGCATCTGTGATGAAAATGCATAGTAGGGTTTTTAAACATGCCAGAGAATTAGGCACTTTCATCAGCAAATCTTACAGAAACAAACTGGGGTTAAACTGGTCAAAAGCAGTTTAAATCTGTTTTTTGTTTTCTAGTAGTTTGGGGTCTGAATTTTTGTTGCAAATCAATTTTCCCTAATTTAATCTATTTATTTCTAAGACACTATTTTAGCTTGAACCCAGTAATAGACTTTACTGTCAAAATATAATTGATTTTGCTCTCAGCACTTTTTTACAACTCAACTGATTATGAAATACCTAAACAGTGGGGACAACTGATAGACATCACTGTCCTTTCTGACTTCCATGAATTTGGATTACAGGCAACAATAAAGGACAATAATTTGTAATTGCTTTGCAGACTTATAGTCTAGTAGGTACGGTGCTAGGCGGTTTCCATAGAATTATCTTATTCAGTCCTCACAATGACTCTGGGAAGGAGATTCTAGTATTACCTCCATTTCTCTGAGGCACAAAGGGCCTAATTAATTTACCCAAGGCCACAGAGTAATGGGTGATAGAAACTAGATGACTACCCTGGTCCTTCCAACGCCCAAGCCCATGTTCTTTAGCTCTCTACTATGGGCCACATAGAAACAATGTCCAATAGAGGTACAGATAATTTGGTCAGTCAGTAGCACAAGTGGTGGCTGAGATGGTAAAGAATCTGTCTGCAGTGCAGGAGATATGGGTTTGATCACTGGATCAGGAAGATCCCCTGGAGAAGGGAATGGCAACCCACTCCAGTATTCTTGCCTGGAGATTCCATGGGCAGAGGAGCCTGGCAGGTTATGATCCATGGTGTCACAAAGAGTCAGATACAACTGACTTTAAACGTAGTAGTGGTATTGAATAATGATATGTATGTTTATGTCCATGAGAGTAATTTAAAAGTCAATCACCTAGTTTCTAACTCAGGGCAACACATTAACCCCTCTCCATCTCAATAGTGAAGACAGGGCCTGGTGACCTTGTCTCCTCTGTGATGCCCATCCCAGTGTATGACTGATGGACAGTCGAGGCCCCCCTGAGTCCTCTGGGGCACTGCTGAGGCGGTCCCTGGTCAGGCAGGCACACCCAGGTAAGACCAGCCGGTCAGTTTCTGGGTTTGCCTGCTTTGGCTGGCCCAGCAGGGACCTGGGATTTGACAGAAAATGAACAGAAGGCAAGGAGATTTCTATGTAATCATCAAATGTGTTTACAGCCAGACCCCAGTTTTCACCACCTTTCCTTTTACCAATCCATTCACCAAACACGCCTGAAAGCCACCTACATTTAACTTTTCACCACCTTGATTCAAGAATTTGTCAGTTTCAACCAGGCGGTTAATATTACCAGTCGATCGTTTCCCGATTGATGTATGAGTGCCACCTAGGGGTGAAAGGAGGTAACTGCAGGTCACAATCATTCCTCCTCTGTTCTTAGATCTTTGCAGAGAGAGCAAGAAGGAAGGATTACATTAAGATCTTTGTTACATTCGACGCAATACCTAGAAAATCATACAGATGCAGTTTCTGCAAGACTGGAAAAAAGAAGTTAATAAATTTAATTTCCATTCCCGGATGGCTCAGCGGGTAAAGAATCTGCCTGCAATGCAGGAGACACAGGAGATGTGGAGAAGATCTCTGGATCGGGAGGATCCCCTGGAGGAGAAAATGGCTACCCGTTCTAATATTCTTGCCTGAAAAATCCCATGGAGAGAGGAGCCTGGTGGGCTATAGTCCATAGGATTGCAGAGTTGGACACAACTGACCTGGAGCACAGATGGACGGATGACCCCAGGATCATATACACTGAAATCACTGAATGCTCAGAATGTTAAGGGAGATAAGGATAGGTTATTCCCCAACAATCTTTACCACCAAATTTCTGATCAAACTTGGGCAAATGACATCTCCATTCTTTCCGCATTGTCTCCTCAATATTCTCAATGAGGATGTTGGATGTGAAGTTGTTCAGTCATATCCGACTCTTTGCAACCCTATGGACTGTAGCCTATCAGGCTCCTCTGTCCATGGGATTTTCCAGGCAAGAGTGCTGGAGTGGATTGCCATTTCCTTTTCCAGGGGATCTTCCTGACCCAGGGATCGAACCCGGGTCTCCCACATTGCAGGCAGACGCTTTACCATCCGAGCTACCGTTGGATAGTGTGATATAAACCGTTCTTCAGTTCAGTTCAGTCACTCAGTCGTGTCCGAGTCTTCGCAACCCCATGAATCTTACAAGACTCAGTTCTAGGATGGAACACAGTACAGCTGTGGGACAGCTCTGAATGGCTGTTATTTTGTTTCCAGCTGGCAGGTGGGACAATAAGTAAAGAATAAATTATCTTGAGACCCTTTGGAGGCGACCAAGGCAGGCAGTACCTAAGCCCACTGCACATTTTCCTGCCTCTCCTTTCCTTAACTAACAGAACCCTGACAATATTTGTGTTGGCAACTTTCCTAGACCAGACCTAGGTGTGGCTAATGGGATGTAACCAGAAGTCAACTTGGTGTTGCTGCTGAGAAAGCTATTGTTTGAGGGAAAGACACAGACTTAGCTGACAAGCATCCTCAGCATTCTTCCTGCCTGGAATGTGGACTCAGTGGGGCAGACTGGTCGCCCGGTGCTCATGGGGACATGTGGTCACATGCTAAGGTACCAGAAAGTGTCTTGGTCCTTGACAAGAGCATCTTCACAGGCCTAGGGCCTCTTCCTCTGGAATTGTTATTCCGGAAAAACACACCTTTATTTGGTTTCATCACTGTTGTTGGATTTATAAGCAGAAATTCATCCCCAAATGACACGGCCACTCAAGTTTTGTCATTCATTTTCTTACTCAACAAATATCAGAGCACATGCTCGTGACCGTGCACCAGCCTGACACTAAGGACCAGGGGGCACCTGCAGTCTCATGAGATGGGCTCTGTGGCAGTGTCGCTCATCAGAAGGCCTGGAAGGAAGGGAAGTGGCCAGAAAAGCCTCTCGCTCCCCACCCCCACGCCCCCACAGGTGACTCAGTTGGGTATTCAAGAATTAGCCTGGTAAAATGAAGCCCCTTAAGAAGGGGGCTTCCCAGGTGGCTCAGTGGTAAAGAATCTGCCTGCTAACCAGGAGACACAAGAGACAAGAGTTTGATCCCCGGGTCAGGGTGATATCCTGAAGAAGGAAATGACAACCTGCTCCAGCATTCTTGCCTGGAAAATTCCAGGGACAGGGGAGCCTGGTGGGCTACAGTCCATGGGGTCACAAAGACTCAGACATGACTAAGCGAATGAACACACACACACACACACACACACACACACAAAGGGCAAAGAAGGCTATAGTAGACCCAACCAAATGGGCATTTTCCCTTCCTCTGTGCTGACAGTGCCTTGGTTTTCATTCCAGTGCTCCTCTCTCCCTCCTCCCTTTCATGACTTTGTTAAGTCCTTTTGCCAGTGATTTCTCTAGGATGCGCCTGAGACTCAGTTCTAATGAGACAGGAGGCAAATTCTGCTGCGATGGTGTCCAGAAAAGCTTTATTCACTCTTAAAAAGAAGACAAAGAAGAGAGTGGGCTGTCCTTTCTTCTACCGGTCCTCATGTCTGCCCACAAGGCTTACACCCATGGCAGATATCCTGAAAACAAGGGAAGTGAGCCAGAGCAGGCCACACTGAGCTTGGCAGACTGGAAAGACAGCATCTCAGAGGCATAATGTACTTGCCATCTTAATCAAACTTAGACCCACCAGGTACCCAGGCCTATGTTATGTGAGTTAATAAATCCCCTTAGTGTTTGTCTTTTGGATTGGATTTTCTGTTACTTGCAGCCAAAAATGTCCTGCTACAGAGGCATTCTGGAGAGAGGTGGCAGCAGATGCTACAGAAACAAGAGACACGACAAGAGATGACTGTTTTAAGAACTAGAGGTGTTGAAGACCCACATCTAAGGTGACAGAGTGGCTTGATGGGATGCATGTGGGTGCTCAGGTGCTCAGCTGTGTCCTACCCTTTGTGACCCCATGGACTGCAGCCCACCAGGCTCCTCCGTCCATGGAATTTCCCTGGAGTGGGTTGCCATTTCCTCCTCCAGGGGATCTTCCTGACCTGGGGATCGAAGCCACGTCTCTTGTGTCTCCTGCATTAAGGGGCAGGCTCTGCACCACCTGGGAAGCCCAGCTTGATGAAATGACGCCGCACAATTAAGCAGAGACCTCAAGACCACGGGAGAGCTACTGAAAGTTTTCAGCACATGACGCTGGGAATTCTGTACCAGGAGCAACACTGGAAACGGGAAGACCAGGACGGTGGGGGTTTCACCGCCCTGCACCAGCAGTGATGAAGACTTGAAGAAAGCAAGTGATAGGAGAGCAAACTACAGGACCTGCTGAGGCAGCTTGGGGACCTCAGCCACCACTGGGTGTGGTGGGGGGAGGAAAGAGGCGTTGAGCGACACTCATACTTCTGGCCTGGATAACCAGCTGGGTGTTGCTCATAGAGATACAGAAGGAAGCTCCTATGAGAGTGAGATTATTTTCTTTGGGGGAAGTTGAGGGAAAGATAAGAAAAATCCCATTTTAATTATCCTGGCATTTGAGGTCCTTGGTGGGCATCTAGGTGGAACCATCCTGCATGTAGTTGCTAAGAGGGTAAAGTATGAGCTGGTCTCCATGACTGAACTCAGCCAAATTTCCCCCACGCTTCATGTTTCGATGTACAAAGAAAGAACAATATCATAAAGGCCCTGTGTATTTTCATAGGTAACATTTGAAGCCTACCACCTTGAAAAGAACTTTCTGAGGCTTTTAGCCATAAAGCTAAACCCTCAACTTCTTCCCCAGGCAGCCCTAACCAATGATCCTGACCAACCTTTTTGAACTTCAGGCTTGGATATACAGCTGCCTACTTGATCTCACCATTGGAAATCATTGGCGGATCATCTGAGAAAAGGAAGAAACTCCGGTTGATGAAGTATAAGGAGATTAGAACATGGATCTGGGGTTCCTGTTGTAAATGTGATTGTTGATGAAGAATGAATAGATCATACAATCCAGTAGCTCGAGATGAACAGTGCTGAACAATCTCAGGAGGAGGGCATGGCAACCCACGCCAGTATTCTTGCCTGGACAGTCCCAGGGACAGAGGAGCTTGGTGGGCTACAGTCCACAGGGCTGCAAAGACTTGGACACGAGAGCACACAGGTACGTGAACAGTCTCGTGGCTGGCTAAACAATAGGTTGACTCATTCACTTGAAGCAAGTACTATGTACTGGCTCACTGTGCTGGTCGGTGGAGGATCAAAGATGAGTAAGACAAGGTTGGTCATGGTTCAAGGTATTTCTGGGCATCCATGGAGAGGCAGACACGTAAATCAAAAAGACAGTGGAGTATTACAGGTATCTTGATGGAAGCCTCTCTGAGGCACAAGAAAAGCCTCCATCTTCTCCTGGGACCAAGAGGAATAGTGTTACAGAAGAAATGATGCCTGAACTGAGTCTTGTCTTGTCTATTGTGAGTGGCTATTTGCCATTTGTATAGGAAGAAGAGACGTTCCAGGCAGAAGGTGGGGCAAAGTCTAAAGGCGTAAAACAGAGGCATGGCCTATTCGGAGAGCTGTACTTGGTTTGCTGTGGCTGGATCAACTGCTTCAGGAGTAGAGAGGTAGGCAGTGGCTACATCATAGCACACACTGATGCCACGCTATGGAGTTTGGACTCTGTGGACAGTGAAGATGGGGATGGCGGGTACAGGAGGAGAGTAAATTTACTCTGATTTATATTTTAATATCTCTTGAACAGCAAAATGATAGCTCAACTTTCATGAAAGAAAACAGAAAAGAGGCAGACAGATCAGTGAGGAGACCCCTGCAATGATCCAAAGAGCTGAAGACCGGAAATGAAGCAATGGCTTTAAGAAGACAAGAAAGGAGCAGACACAGAAGACTTTAAGAATACAAATGGACAGAACTTGGTCACCAAGGATGTGGAGAGGCAAGAATACGGAAGGCATCCGGTTGGTCGGGCTTGGAAAACCAGAAGAATAAAGGTGCCGCTTGCCAAAATCAGAAACATGAGGATGAACAAGGTGGGAGAGAAACACGAGGTCAGCTGTGATCCAGTCAAACATCTCCAGGCAGAAATGCACAGTAATGGATTAGCTTCAGTCAGCAGCTCCAGAGAGACCTGATTGCAGAGGACACATTGATTCTCTTGGTAAATTTCTGTCTTTTGACCAACAATTAAATCGATAAATGACTAGACAAGTGAGGAATGTCACTTGTGCTCACCGAAGAGGTGGCATTAGCCTAAGACACTTCAGACTGGCTCAGTGCTTCTGCACTCTTCACTTAATGTTTTAGATGGAAACAGACCCACAGGTGGTCTGACCTGCACTCAACCTGAACATCCCTCCCCCAGCACCAGTTTCTCAGCTGGTCCACATGCTACCTGTGCATCTCTGTCCGCCTGCCTGCCCCCGTCCCGTTCACTCCACATTTAACAGGCATTCACACCGGTTTTGAAATGGAGGGCAGTACCACATGAAAAGGGCCATTCCATTGTTGGAAAATTCTGTTTCTTAGGGACATTTCTTTTAATCTTAGGAACTTTTAAAAAATGTTGACAAAAGGCCTGTTATCTCAGAAAGTACCCCCAGCCTTAGGAGAGGCAGATTTTTCAACTGAGAGAAAGCCTCTGATCTTCAAGCAATCTATGTAACAGAAGGGATGTGTGACAGTCTTCAAGTCTGGAATTTGCCTCAGGTCCTTTCTTCTAAAAAATAAAATAGAAGCATTTGAAGAGCGTTTGCGATGCGGCTTTTGTTTTGAAATGACATTTGCCCACTGTGCTTTAATTCGGTACCTAGCTTAATGGTTTAAGCGATGCTTGCTGCAGAATGGAATGGATTATAGCTTTGAACATGGCACCTTTCAGGCTTTTCAAAAGCACATCGGCTCGAGGAATTTTTTTTTTTTTTTTATTCTGTTTCTTAGGGACATTTCTTTTAATCTTAGGAACTTTTAAAAAATGTTGACAAAAGGCCTGTTATCTCAGAAAGTACCCCCAGCCTTAGGAGAGGCAGATTTTTCAACTGAGAGAAAGCCTCTGATCTTCAAGCAATCTATGTAACAGAAGGGATGTGTGACAGTCTTCAAGTCTGGAATTTGCCTCAGGTCCTTTCTTCTAAAAAATAAAATAGAAGCATTTGAAGAGCGTTTGCGATGCGGCTTTTGTTTTGAAATGACATTTGCCCACTGTGCTTTAATTCGGTACCTAGCTTAATGGTTTAAGCGATGCTTGCTGCAGAATGGAATGGATTATAGCTTTGAACATGGCACCTTTCAGGCTTTTCAAAAGCACATCGGCTCGAGGAATTTTTTTTTTTTTTTTAACGAGGGATCTGGGATGTTGCAGTTCTACAAACGCCCAGCAGGGGGAGCAGGGCAATGTAAGTGGCATCTTAAAATTTTTTGTTTCTTGCTTCTGAAATGTATAAGCACTTTCAAGGGGCTGTCTCAATGCTCCCTTGTTGCAAAATTTAACGTTATAGCTCCTAGTTCCAAATTCCAAAATACATGTGGCTCCCGAGCAATATCGTGTTCACACCTAGAAGGAGAGGAATACGTTTTTCTCTTCATTACAAGTGGAAGCCCAGTTGAGCACAGCCAAGTCATGTCAAGAGACTTGGGAGAGAACAGTTTCGCCTTATGGACACAAACAGTATTTATGCAGCCAGGGCAGCCCAGGGAGGCCACGTGAGGAAGGAGGAAAGACGCAGCAGATGGGTCCAATCTCCCGTGAAAGAAATGCTTTAAAAACAAAATGAAAACAAAGCAAATCTTTCGTTCCCTCCTCCCTCCAATCTGTCTTTGGAAGGATTACAAACCTAAAGACAAATTGCAAGAATAGTTCCACTAACACCCATGCATCCTTCTCTTAGATTCAGTGACCAGTTCACCATACTTGTATTTTCCCTCTGCTCCCCTTTTTCCTCTCTCTCCTAGTCATCAATTCCACTAATATATGTGTGTGTGTATATATATTTTTTAACTGAAGCATAGTTGTAATACAGTTTGTGTTAGTTTCTGCTGCCCAGCAAACTGATTCAAATATATATATACACTCTTTTAAAAATTCTTTTCCATTGTGGTTCATCATAGGACAGTAAGTGTTCTCAGTGCTGTACAGTAGGGTCTTATTGCCCATCCATTCCATACATAACAGTTTGCATCTGTTAACTTCAAGACCCCAATCCCTCTTTTTCCCCCAAACCAACCACCAGTCTGTTCTCTATGTCTATGAGCCTGCTTATGTTTCACAGATAGGCTCTCTTTGAGTCATATTTTATGTTCCACATATAAGTGATATCATATGGTATTTGTCTTTCTCTTTCTGACTTACTTCACTTAGCATGATCATCTCTTAAATCCATCCATGTTGCTACAAATTCCACACTTCCAAAATACATGTAATTTCAACATTCAACTCTAGATGTCACTGTTAACCAGTTCTACACAATCATTCTTCACAAAGTAAAAGTCATTACCCAGATTAAAGTCACATTTATGTGATATTGTGCTGCTTAATCTATAAAAACTGAAATAGCAATAAGACATATAATTCCATTAAATAATACTGTATGTTTTCTAGCCTCACTTTGAGGGGCTCAAAAAAAAATTTTTTTTAAAGGCCTGTTTTTCCCCAAGTGAGAGATAATAGCAAGAATGCCTCATGCACCATTGGAATAGCAGGCACTGGTGCAGAGGTTAAAGCATCTGCCTACAATGTGGGAGACCTGGGTTCGAGCCCTGGGTCAGGAAGATCCCCTGGAGATGGAAACATCAACCCACTCCAATACTCTTGCCTGGAGAATCCCATGGACGGAGGAGCTTTGTGTGGGCTACAGTCCACGGGTCACAAAGAGTTGGACACGACTGAGCAACTTCAGGATCAGGAGGAATGGATATATGAGGTCTTTAGGCTGGTCTTTTAGAAACTGATTTGAAACCCAAAGAATACAAAGACCTTTCACTCAGGACAAGCTCATCATACCTTTCATAAGGGAAACAGCACACTTTAAGGTTTTGTCAAGTACAATTTTGAGAAAACAAGGCTGGTATCTGGAAACCAAAAACTGAAACCAGCTCTTTTAATTCACATGATTATATTCAGTTCCTTGACAATCATGGGCCACTACTAAGCTTCCTTCCTTGGTTCATTTGCATGAGTTTGGAGATTGGACAAAAAAGATCTTTGCTCCTGGCACTCTCTCATGGTTTCATTAGGATATCAGGTATTGCTATAACTACTAGCATCATGCTAAAAATAAAACACAGGAAAACACAGGAAAAATAAGTAGGAAAATTGTAAATTTCTAATCATCAGGAGATATTGATAAGCTTTAAAGAAATCAATAGGATCCATATACATACTATATAAAATTTCTAGAAGATATTTCTGTTTCTTGAAAGACAGAAGATGGGACCCCAAGAACCAATTTGCTCTTAGGAACCACATTTTCCCCCCTATCAAATCTAGTTTATTCTAAAAGCAAAGAACTGCTGGAACTTTTATTCTGTGCTTTTCAATAAACCTCTTATAATTCCTTTTTTTTTTTTTCTCATGGTTTTGCCATCTGGAGTACCTTTCATGATTGTAACTTCTGTTATTCTAGTCCTACAAGTCACGAAGCATACATTTTCCAATCAAATGAAAATGTATTGTAAATACCAAGTCTTGCGAAAGCCCCTAAACGTAGATGGCTTTTCCAAGTGATAAACAGCGAAGGCCATGAGTCAGTAGCTCCAAGCAAACTTACCTTTTGTAAGTTTAAATGCCATCCATTTTATTTCTCTTTCAAAATGTACGTTCTGGTATTCATTTATGAATAAACATACAGACAAATGGAATATACTAGAAAGCCGAAAATACATAGCTACATATATACACGCGCACATTCATACATATGGCAATAAAGAGGGAACCCCAAAATAGTGGGGGAAAGATTTATTCAATTATAGTAAAGGCATAACTGGGTAGCCATCTGAAACAAAGTAAAATTGAATCCATACCTCACATGATACACCGGAATAAATTCCAAATGGATTAATATGAAAAACAAAAATGTAAAAGCATAGTTATAAATTACTGAAAGACACAGAAGAAAATTTTTAATTTCAAAGTGTAGTCTTTCCATGACACAAAATCTAGAATCAGATAAGAGAAAATTACTAAATTCACCATTTTAAAAATGCAAAAAACTTCTGCTTAGCAATAAATAAATAAAACCACATGAACAAAGATATAGGTCAAAAGGCTACTTGAAGAAAAAAAGCCTTGAAATTTATATATAAAAAAATTCTTTCATGTATGAAAAGCTTCTACAGATTAAGGGAATGACCAACAACCCAATAGAAAGACAGATCACAGGGGAGGAATATAAATGGTTCCCCAGGGCAGGAGATCAAGGTGCATACAATGCAGGGCAGGGGCTAGAATGAGGCAGGTGAGGTACTTCAGGTACAACATTTAAGGAGACCCTGAGAATTTCATTTTATTCAGTGCCGCCTTAAATTCTGCATTTGAGGCACCTCACTCATACTACTCCAAGCTGAATTGATCATCTCGCGGAAAGGATCTTAAACACAGGAAAAGAATCACAACCTCACTCACAATAAACACAAATGAAAACTACCCAAGATACCATTTTCCACTTATCAGATTGGCAAAAATCCAAATGCTGGACAACACACCACCCTCAGACACTGCTGGTTTAAGGGTTAGTTGTTTCAACCCCTCTGGAGAGTAATTTGCCACCCCTGGGCATTAAAATCACAAATCCATATGTACTCTTGACTCACTTCTAAGACTTCATCCTACAGATACAGACAAACATAAAATCTACTTACACACAGGAGTATTTATTGTAGAATTCACTGCTGGTAATGGTAAAAGATTGGATATGACCTAAATGTGCATCATGGTTAAATAAATTATGGTTAGTTTATATAGTGCAGTACCATGCCACTGTCAAATGAAGGGGTATGTGCTTTAGATGAAATGGAAAGTTCCCCAAGATATACTAAGAAAAGCAAGGTCTAGGTGGTAGCCAGGGAGAGGGGCTGGGGGAGGGATGGACTGGGAGTTTGGGGTTGGTGGGTGCCAACTATTACATATAGAATGGATAAACAACAAGGTCCTACTGTATAGCCCTGGGGACTATTAACATAGCCAGTATCCTGTGATGAACCATAATAGAAAAGAATATGAAAATAGGATGTACATTTGTGTAACTGAATCACTTTGCTGTACAGCAGAGATTGGCACAACACTGTAAATCAACCATACTTCAGTTAAAAAAAAAAAAAGCATCTGCCTTAAAAAAGGGAACTATCAGAGAGGGGTTATTTCCTGTTGAGGAATGGGAAGCTGGGTGGATGAGACTGAGGATCACTTTTTTTTTATATTGGCGCCAAGTAAATATATTATTATCTATTAAAAATATGAAATAAAAATGTGTTTTCCTCTGGCACTGCTGTCCTCTTATATCCATTTCTCCCAAGATGCTTGACACCTCAGGATATTTTTCTGAAGCTTGTCTCTCACCCTAGCAGAGCTGCTCACTACTTGATGTGACCTGATTTTTGGCAGAAATGTAAACAAGATGCCCAAACTCCGAATCAGGGTAATAGACTTTCAGGCTCTACTGAATCACTATCAGGCTAAGAAGCCTACTTTTAAAGTCTAATCCTGTGTCAATATTATCAATTAAGAACTTAAGCTGACTTGGCAAGAGAGGGCACAGGAGCCAAGGGGAAAGAGGGGACCTTGGCTTGTCAGTCCAATAGACACTGCCTCGTGGTTTCCATAAGCAATACAGTTTTCTGCATCCCTAAATATCTTAACGATATTTATTTATTCGGCTGCATTGCATCATAGTTGTGGCAGGTGAGATCGCTGATTCTTCATTGTGGCTGCAAACTCTGTGGGATCTAGTTCCCTGGAAGAGGAAAAGTTAAAATTTTACATAATCTCCTGCTCCTTCTGATTCTGTAACTCAGCTTGCTCCTTGCAAAGTCTGGATCACGTAGGTCTCAGAAAGTGGGGACTCACAATACTGGGAACTGGAGCTTATCTCATTCACCCTTGTCCTGCTCTTTGCAATTGCCCAGCCCCTGCAAACCTGCAAACCTGCTTAATCATGCCTGTCCGTGTATAAAAACTCTGTAAACCCTTTGTTCAGGGCTCAGAGCGTGGAGTGTTAACTCCTCTGGGCCTGCCTGTGTAATACACCTGAGTTCTCCAACTCTCCAAGTGTGGTGCTTGGTTTCTCAATTTCTACAACACCCTGACCAGGGATCTATCTCAGGCCCTCTGCCTTGGGAACTTGAGACTGCTACTGGACCACAGGGAAATCCCCCTGACACTGTTATGTACAGTGCTGTGTAACTCTGCAGCCTCTGTATCCTACTCAGCAGTGCTTCTGGCCTGTGTTTGGTTCAGGGTAGGAATAGGGATGGACTGGGGCAAGGGTGGACTGTCTAGCCCAGGGGACTTTGCTGAAGTTTCATTTTCTCAGTTACATGTACCATTCAGCACCCTTGCCAATTTGGTTAAGAATATTCCTTAAATTCCCTCTGGGGGAAAGCAGTCCCTTCCTTCAGAAGAACAGGGCAAAGGGACTTGAAAATCCTCTCTCTTCTGACACTCTGGTATAGGACGGACCATCAGGAAGGGCAGGTTGGAGGCCTTGTGCACCCTACCCCAACTTCACCTGAGCAAACCTTCTCTCATCTGTTTTAATACTAGAGATCCTGGCTGACCGCCAAACCTGTTTTTGACCCATAATGCCACCTATTTTCTAGGGCAATTTTTTGGGGCCTAGACAATGACTCAGTGGAGGACTTGAGCTTGCTAAAGCCAGCATTCTCCCAGGAAAACGTGAATACTTTGGAGCAAAGAAGGATAGCACCATCGGTGGGGGACCAGATTCACCCAAGGGCAGGGAGCAGAAGAAAATACAAAATAATCACCTCGGTATCGATGAGTTCCTGAGCACTGTGAGTGTCCTGGGGCCTGGTGAGGCCTGACACACATTTCCTCCAATCCCTGGACGTGTATGGCTGGGAGAACTGCCTGCACTAGTAATATAGAACCCTGCTTGCCTTGGAGACCTTCCTGACACCCATCTAATGTATGCCTCTCACCACGGTTCACTATTTCAGTTTCCCTATCAACTTCAAAGTGCTCATCAAAATTTGTCATTCTTTTGTTTGTTAGTGAAAGTCACTGGGTCGTGTCCAACTCTTTGCGACCCCATGGACTGTAGCCTGTCAGGCTCCTCTGTCCATGGGATTCTCCAGGCCAGAATGCTGGAGTGGGCAACCATTCCTTTCTCCAGAGGATCTTCCTGACCCAAGGATCAAACCCAGGTTTCCTGCATTGCAGGCAGATTTTTAACAGTCTGAGCCACCAGGGAAGCTTTTTGTTTGTTAACTGACTGTTTATCACTTTCTCCATTAAATTTTAAGCTCAGTGTAGGGAGGAACTATTTTCATATTTCCCATTTTTTTTTTTAATCTCCAGTGCCTAGCCCAGTGTATGGCTGGGAGCAGGCTATACAAAAAATACAATACTGTTTGTTGAAGGCTCAAAGAGGAGGGGATATATGTATACATATAGCTGTTTCACTTCGGTGTAGAGCAGAACTAACACAACATTGTAAGACAATTATACTCCAATTTAGAAAAACTGAATTAATTATGTGTGCTACTTGCGTTGTTGATTAATGCTTTGTTAATCCTATTCTTGATCATTCTTAGGAAAAGAGGTTTGGAAAGTCATTTTCTAACTTGCTCTTTGGTTCATTCATTGACATATTTTTAAAACTTATTCAATTTATTAAAAAATCTTAACACCTTAAGTGTCAAGGGAAATATTGACTAAAACTGCCTGCCCTGGCCAGGGCAGATAGTAGCTACTTGTATGAGTTAACTTAGAATAGGAAGTCCTGGTAAGGAACTCAGAACTAACAAGCCACCGCCAACCGGAAAAATTTGGGAAAGGTCAAAATAAGACAGGAGATGCCAGTCCATATGTCCCACCAACATCCCAGAACCCTTCTTGCTGTAATCCATCTTGCTGAGGGGTGCAAGCATCACTGGGAAGGGCCCTGAGTCAGAATGCCTGGCCAGAGGCAACCCAGGAACTAATCTCATCACCATAAAACCCCAAACTGCGAGCCACATAGCAGAGCAGTCCTCCTGGGTTCCTTTACCTGCCGCTCTCTGCCTGGCCGCCCCTTCCCAAAAAGGTCTCTTGCTTTGTCAGCACATGTGTCTCCTTGGACAATTCATTTCTGAGTGTTAGATAAGAGCCCACTCTTGGCCTTGGAGGGGATCTCCCCTCCTGCAACAAAAGCACTGAGGATACAAATATGTATAATACTCCCTCAGCTTTAGGAGTTCAGACACATGTCAAAATAACCGTAACATAATATGATAAGCATTTTAATACTCACAAGCAGAAAGTACTCTTAGAACACAGTTTGCTTGGGGTGGAAACACAACAGGGAATCCACCAAGTCACATAAGCTCAGAATTTAAGCAAAGTAAAAGCCCTCCACCCTCTTTCAAGGCTCGATTCATGCACATGTCTGGCACAGGCCAGAACACTTTACTTAACGCAACTGACTCTCTTGGTTTCATTCAAGTAACAAGAGAACTCTGAGCAAAGCCCACAAAATCCAGCCACTGACCAAAGAGGAGAAAAAAGAAGCAACTTGGGGCAAATAGGCAGAGAAAGGAGCAGGGCTGTTTGGTTCAGGAGAGTGCCATGGGAGTTTATAGCAGAGGGTGGAAGAAACTTGGCGCCTGAATACAGGGGCGTGCATAGATGCATCCACCCATCATGTCATCCTTTTCTGTCACGGCAACAATCTGGTCCAGAGCTTATCTCTGAACATGTGGAAAGAGTTACCTTGCTGTAATTTATTGAATAAATATGAAACTGTCCACTGATGCGTCCTGCTGGAACCATTGGAAGCTGAGCGGTGCCACAGCTGGGAGAGGAGGTGTGAAGGCTCCCCCGCCCTCGCCCCTGAGGATGGGTAGATGGTGCAGGCAAAGGCTGACCAGTCTATGGGGAGGGGCGGTGTATGGCAGAAAGGGGTCTTTCCCCCACAGCAGAAAGCACCGTGGGAGACTGCTCTCTCACACTTGCTTAGCTTCTTCCTGTCATTAGCTCTGTCTGGACTCAAGAAATTCAGTGTGAGCAAAATTAAAAACAAGATGAGGGAGGCAGGAGCCTGGGGAGGTGCCAAGAATTCTGCCTGACATTCAAAGCTTTGGGTCCTGGGGATTTGGCCAAGGGGGCTCCGCGTCCTTGTGTGAGCAGCCTTGCACTGCCCATCAAGCCAAAAGGAAAAGCTCTGTGCTGGATTTAAGACGAATTCTTTTGCTAAAACCCAAGAGACTGAGTCACCAAGTACCTCAATTCATTTACACATTTATTTTAAGCACCTATTGAAAAGCAAAGTGCCTGGAATTGCTCCCGGCCTGGACGGGTGGTAGGCTGGGGACAGGGGAACAAATGAGTACAAGAAGTGGGAACAGAAGGACAGAAACAGTGTTCAAGGGGGTCAGCCAGTGGCTTTTGAGCAGAGTCCACTGGGTGGTCCAAGAGTAGACAAGGAATGGCTCTCCAGGCTGACAGTGTGTCCATGCTTGTGAAGACACAACCTGAACGCCGGCTGGGTCAAGGAGCAACAAGTCCCAGCTCGGCCAGCATCTAGGCCCTGGACTTTATTCCGCAGGAAATGGGGAGTCACAGACGGAATGTAAGCAAGAGAGAAACATATTCTAATGTGTATTTTAGAAAGACAGTTTGCTTTGGAAAGAGGGGGTGAGGAAAATAAACTCTGAAGAGGGGAGACACTTGAAGCACAGGAGTCTCATCCTATCCCATTTAAATTACTTTCTGTTCTGATTAACAATTCACGGAAAAAGCCAATAGCCAACTCTCCATGTAGCAATGACGGTATCCAACTCATTTTATCTTCATAACAGTCCTCTGTAAAATGGGGACTAATAATTCCTATTGACTGAGTTATTGTGAAGACACACGGCTTAAGGAAATCCTTCTATATGAACAGCACACAGCACAGT
Source organism: Madoqua kirkii (assembly GCA_006408675.1). NCBI lineage: Eukaryota > Metazoa > Chordata > Mammalia > Artiodactyla > Bovidae > Madoqua > Madoqua kirkii. The sequence continues at coordinate 19,792 of SJYC01108043.1, forward strand.
GTCTGGCACGAGGCAAGCTCTCAGAGGGGCTCCTTGCTGTCTGCATCAGCTCCAACACATTCCTGCATGAAGGTTTTGCATCAGCCCATTGTTTTAATTTTTTGGCATCAGCCTATTATTTCAAGGCACCTACTCAAGGACTGTTTCTTGACCACCAGGGATTTTTCTCTGGGAGGAAGGAGAGTAGGTCTTGGGGGTGAGTCTGATTATTTCAGGAACATTTAAATGTGAAAGCCTGAGGTTTCTGAAAGGCTGGTCTCCAGGGAGCTAAGGGTTTGTGTGTGTGTGTGTGTGTGTTGGGGGGGGGGGGTTTCTTTTTAGTTTTTATCCAAGGGACCCTGTTCTTTCAAATGCCGGCCATACTTTTGTAAGCAAAGTTTCATCTATTTTTATTAAGTTGTCAGCAAAAATAGCATGCACATGATCAAACCATGAAAATGTAGAATTCTTTAGACAGAGTTTGAAACTGAGATCAAGTAAAAAAAAAAATTCATAGCAAGTTAATGTGATGCTTAACGATAGAAGGGATTACTGAGCTGTTCTCTATTAATTAGAAATATATGCTGTCCCATTCCCATCAATGCCAATCATGAGTGGGTGGGACAGAGACTTTTCTGAAGACTGGCCAGAGGTTCTAGCCAGTCTAGTTTGATGTCTAGAGGGATGCAGTTAAGATGAAGAAGAAATCTCTGTGGGTTTCATATATACTTTCTTGCTTTAGGAAAAGTCAGGGCTAGAGCTCGCCCTTCAAAGCCTAGGTATCAAAGTGCAGTCCTTAGTCTGAAGCTAACCTTTGGGATCCTTCACTCCCTGTCAAGAAAGGAAGTGTCACACACCTCTGAGGGTCTGGAGTGGAATCCCCATGTTCTCCAACCCTGAGCCCAAGGACTTCTGCATTCTTCCAAGCCTGGCTTCTCTTGCAACTCTTGGATCGAAACATCAGTTGAGCTCCAGCAACAGGGTAAACACAGGCTGGCCAGGGAGCACTCCATGGGCACTGGAAGAGCATTCCAGCTTGCTCTGGGTGGGCTCGGGGCCTTTCTGTGGCTTTGTGTTGGGAGCATGCCCTTCTCCTCCAGCTACTCCTGTGTGGGTTTAGCTCATATTCTCATTTAGTGCTTGTCACTGTTCATTACCTTTCGTTGCAGGCCTGGGTTTGCTTTCCCCTCTCTGTGGCTGGCAGAGGCTCTGTGGAGCTATTTCAAATGTAGAGACTCCTCTTAGAGAGTGATAGCCCTCCCAGCCACAGGTCAGAGAGGCAGAGATAGCAATTTGAATTCTGGGCTTCCAATCAAATATTCAAAAAGGGCACTCTACCCTTTGAAAGTTAGAGAGTAAACAGAACTTAGCCTGGGAAGCAAATGTACTTCTGATTATTTAAACTGAAGTTCTGGTGAGGACACAACAGTCAGCTGTTCCAACAACATCTATGAGCAAATTTTGGGTAAATACACAGAGAACAAATATGAAGTAATATCAAAGTTGTCCTTATAACATCAAATTCCTATTCATCTACTCACATCCTGGGGAATATCTGTCTTCTTGCAATTATCATCTTCAAACTGTGTTGTCCGACACCATTAGTTTTCATCAATTAGTAAGAATTCATACCCTTATGTCCTTATTTGTATTTGTTTTTCTTTCATATCATCAGCTTAGAGGTACTTAAGGCAATACTAAGAAAACAAGCTCCCCCAGTGGAAACAGACCATATTTCCTCTTCCTTCCAACTCATCTCACCATTCTATATTTATATGTCTGGCTCTTTGTGAACTGTGCTTTAATCAAAGGGTCCTTTAAAACTTTGCTACTCAAAATATGACCCATGGACAAGCAGTATCAGCACCACATGGGAACTTGTCATAACTATAGACTATTCAGGACTTTCCCCAGACCTACTGACATCAAATCTAACATCCCCTGGAGAGTCTGCGGCACAGGGACACTGCCCCAAAGCTAATGTGAACACATGTACCCCAGTGTTCACTGCAGCACCGCTTACAAGAGCCAGAACATGAAGGCAACCTAGATGTCTATCAACAGATGAACAGATCAGTTGGGGCACATGTATAGAACAGAACATTACTGGGTCATAAAAAGGAACAAAGGTGAATCAGTTGAACTGAAGGGGCTGAACCTAGAGCCAGTTATACAGGGTGAAATAAATCAGAGAGAGAAAAACAAATATCATAGATTAATGCATATATATGCATGGAATCTAGAAAAATGGTACCAAATAACCTATCTGCAGGGCAGGAATAGAGCCACAGACGTGGAGAATGGACCTGTGCACACAACTGGAGGAGAGGGTGGAACAAACTGGGAAAGCAGCCCTCACACACACGCTGCCATGCGTAACACAGAGAGCTGGGGGGACACTGCCTGGTGCCATGCGGTGACCTAGAGGAGCGGGACAGGCGGTGGGGTGGGAGAGGCTCAACAGGGAGGGGATGTATGTATACAGATGGCTGAGTCACGTTGTTGTGCTAACACAACACTTTAAAGCAATCCCCCTCCAATTTAAAACAATAAATTTAATAATAGAAAAAAAAATCGCAGCCAAAATATATAAGGAGAAATTATTATAAAGATGTATCTGTCAATTAAAGTATTTTAATTTTTCTGCAAAATAGGATAATGTGAATCTCACAAATCTATAATCTGCTAAAAAATTCAGATACTTCTGCATAAAAATTTCAAATATAACAGGTCATATGTGGGCATAAGTGAACTTAATCCTAGGAAAAGCCAGCCTGCTTTACGAAGTGCCAGACCTGATATGAGGCCCATATGTGTATTAGCTCACGACTCTTCACCACAAAGCAGGAGGTAGGTCCTATCCTCCTCATGTTGTAGGTGATGTAGGGGCACAGAGAGCTCATGGAACTTGTGCAAGGTTACACAGTCAGTGATGAAAGAAGTGGGATTTGAATGCAAGCAGTCTGACTTCAGAGGGCATGTTTTTAACCACCGCACTTAACATCTCCAGCAGTGTGCACTTGTATTCAGGAAATTAAACTGTTGATTCAGGATCCAAAAGAAAAGCTAGGTTGCTATAAAGTGCATTTCAGGCTCAGTTAACATTTAGAAGAAGAGACTAGTTGAGTCAGAAATTACAGACTCTAATGGGACTTCCTTCAGTATAATCTGAAGACAGTAACAATAGAGGGGATGCCTGAAACTCAGTGGTTTTTCCCAAAGGAGTCGAAATTGGGGCCAGATAGGTCTCAGCCTCCAGTGTGCTCCCCACCATATTCCTTGACTCTTTTGAACCCCATCTCGAAGCTTTGTGGGTTTCTTGTCTGACCAAAGACAACTTCACATGCATCCAATATCAAATGACAGCTTTTTCCTTTCTTTACTCACAGTCTCAGACTATCCATGTTGTTGCTGTTTAGTTGCTGAGTCCTTTCTGACTCGTTGTGACCCCATGGACTGTAACGCACCAGGCTCCTCTGTCCATGGGATTCCCCAGGCAAGAATACTGGAGTAGCTTGCCATTTCCATCTCCCAGGGATTTTCCCAACCTAGGTATTGAACCTGTGTCTCCTGTACTGCAGGCAAATTCTTTACCACTGAGCCACCTGAGAAGCCCCAAAATATTCATACTGCTTTGATAAATTAGTTTGTATTCTATTTAAACCTCATTAAGAAAAAGGCTGGAGAGGGAATGAGGTGCTTATAAATCATACTTGAGTAGCTCTTATACTAAACAGTGCAACAATTTACATTGAAAGTACAACAGGAACTTTTAGATGCGGCAGCCAAAGAGCTCTTCCTTTGATGAAACTCAGTCCTGCCTGCCATTGAGTGTTAATTAAGATAGAATCTGAGCCTGGGCTCCAAAAAGTCATTTACCTTCTAGAGTCAGACTTCCACTCTTATATTTATAGATGAAAGGAAGGTGGATGTCCAGGCCCCAGTGAACACACTGTGGAACTGGTGCCATCTCTCTGGTGCGCCTGTTTTTAAGCAAATGGTGCTTTCTGTGAAAGGGTACATCCCACAAGGATTCTCTCCAGCCCAGAATGTTTGCAGAATGCAGGGTGGGGAGTTCTTGGAACAGACTTCAGAAGCCCAAGGAGGCTGAAAACTTCCTGTTGAAAGTACAGCTTCGGCTATAAAGGCACTAGACTGCTTTCATTTGGAAGCCTGCCCCAGCTGGTGGGAGGCAAGATAAAATATGCCATGCCCTTAAAATGCCACCCTGATGATGCCAACCTCCTCTTGACTGATCCAGCAGTGCCCTTTTCATAACCTCCTCTTCAGAGGTAACGAAGAAGCTCCGGATTCAACAAGGAAAGATCACTGAGTTTCTTACGCACATGATATAAACGTAAATCACTTAATAACTGAAATGCCAGAGTGAGACTCGGCAACTCCCAAAGATCGAAAACTCAGAGCAGAACAAACCGTCCTGTTTAATCCACTTCTCCCAGAGCTCATGGTTCAGAGTCGGGGGTAGGGTGGACCATAGGTGATAGGGAGGAAGCATGCCACAGCCTGGCAAACAGTGCAGTCTGCAGGCACAGATCAAACACCCTGAGACCCACTCCAGATACCCCAGTCTGGGGCACTTACCTTGCACTGCCCGGACACGCAGATGGCCGTCCCATTCTGGTCACAGGGGGTACCATCAATGACCTTCTCAGCTTGCCGAACATAGAAGCGGTAGCCCATTGCCTGGCAGTTCAGCTCACACTTTCGATTGCCCTTGACTACCAAAAACAACAACAAAAACCAATCAGCATCTTTTATCTTTCTGTATTTTTTTTATTAAGATAAAATTCACATAACATGAAATTAACTCTTTTAACCAAAGCATGTATCTCAATGGCTTTTAGTATACTCACAATGTTTACAACCATTTCCACAAACTAACCTCAGAACATTTCCATCACCCCAGAAAGGAACGCTGGACCTGTTAGCTATCACCCTAACCTCTCTCCTCCTCCCAAGATCTTCAGTTCAGTTCAGTTCAGTCACTCGGTCGTGTCCGACTCTTTGCGACCCCATGAATCGCAGCACGCCAGGCCTCCCTGTCCATCAGCAACTCCTGGAGTTCACTCAGACTCATGTCCATCGACTTGGTGATGCCATCCAGCCTCTCATCTTTCTCCTCCTGCCCCCAATCTCTCCCAGCATCAGAGTCTTTTCCAATGAGTCAACTCTTTGCATGAGGTGGCCAAAGTACTGGAGTTTCAGCTTTAGCATCATTCCTTCCAAAGAACATCCTGGGCTGATCTCCTCTAGAATGGACTGGTTGGATCTCCTTGCAGTCTAAGGGACTCTCAAGAGTCTTCTCCAACACACAGTTCAAAAGCATCAATTCTTCGGCGCTCAGCTTTCTTCACAGTCCAACTCTCACATCCATACATGACTACTGGAAAAACCATAGCCTTGACTAGACAGACCTTTGTTGGCAAAGTAATGTCTCAAGACCTTGGCAGCCACCAAATCTATGTTCTGTCTCTATGGATGTGCCTATTCTCAGTATCTCACAGTCACACACATTTAAAATGCATTTAAGCTATTAGATCTCTCTGTATTTGATGGTAGAGAGAAGAGGTTGCATCTTGATCTGCACACATAGTAGAGATTTGATGCTGAGTAAATATCACAAAGGAATTCTTACAGAATATCACAATATAAATAGGACTTCACTTTTAGGCATCCTCCCATCTTTAACAGTCTCAATTATATCCTATAAATCAGTAATCACAGTGAGCACACAATGTTTGCGTTCTGCTTTTTATTACTTAAAATCTGTGCAGTTACACCATTTTATGTTCTTTTAAATGGCTCAAGTTTCCTGTAATAATTCCTCCATTATGAGACATTTAAGTGGTTTGCCTATCACCTTAGATTGAAGTCTATAGTCCTTTCAAGAGCTGAACCTCACCTACCTTTATAGTCTCATTTCCTACTGTTCTGTTTCCAACGAAGCACTTCCTCTGTGCAGCCGTTGATCACTGCTCTTCTGGCTTTGCCTATTTGACTAGCACCTGCTTCTACTTTGCTTTAGATCCCAGGTCACCCTCTCCGGGAAGCCCTCCATGGATCCTGATCTGCCCTCTAAGTCCATCTATCACAGGCTGATCCGGTCTCCTCTACTATCCAGTTCAACAAACATCATGTAAGGCATGGCTTTGAGGAACCGCAGAGCTGTGTCTGTCTTTTTTAGCTGATTTATTGTTGGCTGCACAGTGTCTTTGTGGCTGTGTGCGGGCTCTCTCTAGCTGCAGTAAGCAGGGGTGACTCTTCCTTATGGTGCACGGGCTTCTCATTGTGGCGGCTTCTCTTGTCGCAAAGCATGGGCTGAGGGTGTGCAGGCTTCAGGAGGTACAGCACGTGGGCTCGGTAGCTGTGGCTCTTAGGCTCTAGAGGGCAGGCCCCGTACTTGCGGTGCATGGGCTTAGCTGCTGCATGTGGGATCTTCCCAGAGCAGGGATCGAACCCATGTCCTCTGTATTGGCAGGTGAATTCTTAACCATTGGGCCACCAGGGAAGTCCGAGATGTGTCTGTTTTACTCATTTTTGTATCTCCAGCACTCAATAGAGAGCTTGGGCATGGGACAAATGCTCAGCAAATAACTGACGAATAAAGGGGAGGATGTGTGCCCAGTTCTTCTCAGCCCACGGACTGTAGCTCACCAGACTCCTCTGTTCATGGGATTTTCCAGGAAAGAATATTGGAGCGGGTTGCCATTTCCTTCTCCAGGGGATCTTCCTAGACGAGGGATTGAACCCTAGGTCTCCTGAATTGCAGGCAGTCTCCTGCATTGTAGGTAGATTCTTTACTGACTGAGCCGCCAGGGAAGCCCCAAAGGGAGGGGCAGAGAAAATAAATATTGGCCTTTGGAGGCGTTTTAATTTTTGTTTTTCTCTCCTCTCTCCCCATTAGATAGATTCTCCTACCTCAGAGTCTTTCTTTATATTTCTGTTACCTCACACAGAGCCTGCTGCTCAATAAATACTAAATCAATTACTGCTATGACTAATATTTTCAGAGCAAT
>SJYC01108044.1:0-36861 GCA_006408675.1 Madoqua kirkii
CTCCCAGGCTGCCCACACCCACTTCTCTCTGAGCCTCTCTCATCAATGTGTCCAGTCTCCAGTCTCAGTGCTCCCTCCATGTGCCCTTGGAAGTAAGAAGGGGAAGCAGCCACTGACATCTCCCCTAGGCAAAGAGAAACAGTGGGACACCATGGAACCATTAGGTATTGTTTTCAGCTCTCCAAAGAACTCTGGCACTACAGTCCTTTATGTCTCATGATGGAACAAATAGCTCCAGCTTATTTGCCTTACAACCTGAATAAATAAACAATCAGCCAAGCAGAGCTATAGAACTGGTATAGAATGTAAAGGCTCAAGAAGTGGTTTTCCTTAATAGGTTAACCAGGGGTATCCTCTACTGCACAATAACGGAGTCTCTGAGGAAGGTCCTTTGTAGTCAGAAATGGCAACCCACTCCAGTATTTTTGCCTAGAGAATCTCATGGGCAGAGGAGCCTAGTGGGCTACAGTCGATGGGGTCTCAAAAAGTCTGACACGACTGAGTGACTACTGCTTCATACTAGAAAGAAATTAGGTGAGAGGCAAAGTGCTAGAAAATAAGTTATTTACTAGAGTAGCATACTTGGTAGGTTCACAAGCGTTGTGTTACTCTAAGTATTCAGTTACAATTTCGCAATCAGAGGACGAGGGGAGAGGGGGAAAGATCCTCTTTATCTTGAGTAGACAGGATGTTTCCATCATCAGTGCCTCCTCCAGAGGGGGCAGGAAAGTTTACTTGTCCCACTATATATATATATATATATATATATGGTCAGGATAGGATTATCATAGTACAGTTCAGTTGAGTTGCTCAGTCATATTTGATTTTGCAACTCCAGGGACTGCAGCACACTATACTTCATAGTAATACGTCATATGACTTGGGAAAAATATTTTCAGGTCTCAGTACAATGCAGGTATTTCATTTCAAAAACTCACTTTTCCTTAAGTGAATGTGTTTTTTATGCACAGGGCCTGTCTTGGAGAGCCATTAACTTGATGACCGCTCAGCAGGTTAGGTCTTGTTTTCTGCTATTGTTTTATTGTTTGGGGGCACATTCTGGATAGAACATGTCTTAGGGGCTAAAAAACATGGTTCGGGGATTATTAACTCATGGAGTTCACTAGGCAGGATGTAAGTCTCATGCCACCATTGTTTTATTGTTTTGAGCCATATCTCATGTGTCTTTTGCATGGTTCTGATGCTAAGCAAGTTAGCTTGATTTAAGCAAGCTAAGCTTGATTTGATGCTGAATGACTTGTTTTGCTTTATGAATCAAGCAAGCACACATGTTTCAGAAGTTTCCCATTATGTTTTTGAGTGTCATTAGTCTTATTGTGATCTCCCAAAACCCTGTAAAGTTTCTTCTCTATCTACATTTCCATCATGGATTTTCAAGCTAACTGTTTGATCATTCTTTTCTATTGCAGACACTCTAAGCCCTCAAGTGCATGCTGCAGTCCTCACAGTGATCCTGACACTACTCCAGCAAATGAGATGCAGCTCTGAGTGCCAGGAGACCAGGCCCCTTGTTCTGCTGTCATTTCCTTCCTCCCATTTGTTCTGGGTTACACCCTGCCAAGTCCTGCAGCCCTACCTGCCTGGAGCAGACCCTCAATCTCCTACCCCCCACAAACTCCACCCTACTATCGCTTTGATTCTAGAAGCACCACCCTCAGGTTTAACTGGCTAGAGTTAGGGTAACCTGGACATCTGGCAAATCTTCACTGGGGAGGAAGAAGGTGGAAGCCTCTTTTGTTTATGTCTAGATGTTACTGAATCTATCTTGCCTATAAAGGAAGAAGCAGAGCAGACTCATAGAGAGGGTGGACTACTCAAGGATAAGAAGAGATCTGACTCCAGATTGCAGGGAGGACAGACATACTGGAACTCCAGGTGGGATCTTGTCTGCTGGAGGCTGGGTCCCCAGGGATTCTTATCAGTCTGGGGACTCTGAGGACCAGCCAGGCTGTGATCTTCCTCTAGAAGTCAGGGAGGATCATCATCTAGTATATCTAGTGCCCCTTTGGGCACAGGTGCATTTCAAAGACCCCCCAGGAAGACCCTGATGAAAAGATGATCTGCAGCTTTAGAAGGAAATTGGCAACTAGAGAGGGAATGTATTCTTCACACAATGAAACGAGTTTAGAGGTTGCACCAGCCTGTGTAACATAAAAATGTTTCCCAGGTTGACTCAAACCTGGGTCCTGAGAGTGGTCCTAGGCTGACCTGACACTGGGCAGGAAGAATACATCTTCATGCAGATGAGCCTCTAGGCTTCTGTGTGTGTCCAGTGAGTCCCAAGCCCAAATAGACTCTGTGAAGCTGGAGGTGGACAGAGGCCTGTGTCCTGCCTTGCACAGAAACACTTTTTGGCTGGTACTTCCCATATTTAGATCATTTGTAGACAGTGGTCCCTCTTATATCCTTAAATCTCCTGGATGCTGAGTCCCCATGGAAACAGGCCACATTTAGACCTTTGCTGTTTCCTGTTTTCTCAAGTCTTTCTGAAGTTAGCTACCTCTTCCATCCATCTTCGCCCAAGTTGGTCTTCTGGTTCCTCCATGGAGCATGACAAGCATGTCCTGCCTTGGCTGTCTCAGGCTCACCGGCCTGGAAAGCAAACCAGAGGTGAACTTCGGCTTTTCTCTGCAAGTTATTTGAGGTACTGGTGGATGCCTGTGTCATCATGGCTGTTTCTTAATCAGGGACATGATGATTATCTTTGTTGCAAATCTTGAGCTCCTCCAGCTGATTGGTCAAGGTGATTGCCAGAAGTCAAAATGCCCTCAAGGCACTTTCCTGTTTAACCCTATTTTAGTGTTTTAACTCTATTAAGGGACAGCCACATCTCTGGCTGCTGATGGGGAAGGTAGGAATTTGGTAAATATTATCTCTAGCAAGTTACCAAACTGTAGAGTATCCTTCAGGGAAGACCATCTTCTTGTCCTTCAAATGGAAGAACAGTTGAGTCATCACAACACTAGAGGTGGAGAGGTTCCATATGTCTTTGTTCTGTTAGCCAGCCCAGCAGGGGCTTCACCCCAGACCCTTTGATGCAGGTTTTGCACCTCCTCAGGGACAAAGTCCGTGTTGCTACCTGTGCTTAATGCAGAGCAAAGGAAAAACTGAATTATATTTGTGGATTTATAGTTAAGCTCCCATCAGAATCTGTGTAAATAAGAACCTTAGCGGAGGGAGAGGGCTCAGGGAGTGGGGGTTTTGAAGGCACTTTGCATTCCTTCTTCACTGGCACTGAGGGAACGTCATGTTACCCAGCTACACCTGGAAGGAGCCTTTGAAGGTCATGGTGAGGGTACAGCTCGCTAGACAGAGCCCAGGCTGGGATATGCAGGGGGATGCCTGAACCTCTGGTTGCAGCCATTTGCTGACACAGATTTTTGTCCTGCGTCTACCTTTATTTCCCTTCAGGAGAGCCCACTACCCTAAGTCCTTAGTGGCTATCAGGCAGAAAAAGTTGTGGTACAGGTTAGGCCAGCCAAAACAGATCCATCCTCTTCTAAACCACATTCTTAAATTTAAACTCCTAGTTTCATGTAGATGTCCTTTGCCTCCAGGGAGGGAGGAAGCATGGATCTTGTGTTTGCCTTGAGTTTGAGGGATCCATCTGGTCTCTTTTTAGTCACTCCCTCTGCTGGAAATTTCTCAAACTTAGCCTAAGAAAAGTCTTTGAATTCCTCCAAACAAAACACACTTGTCTTGGATACTTTCCTTGGTTTCATTGCAAAAGCCTGATCCCTCTCTTCTTCTGGCAAGTTCCTAGGTGTCATTTTGACCTGACCAGTTCCAGGGAAGCCTGGACCCTCAAAATCTGGAGGATCCACCATCCTTCCATTACACCTCCGTTCCCCCTTGAATGGGCACATGTTTTGCTGTCTAATATAATGATAAATAGCAGTGTGATACTTGGGAATCTTACAGTTTCTTTTTCTCCTGGGGCTACACCACCAGATGCACAAAGCTATTAGAATCTGAACTTTTGTGTGATTTTGATGTGACCCAAGCTCCCCCAACGAATGTACCTTCAGGTTGGTTTTCTTCTTTTATATTTTGCTTTTCTGAGCAGACATAGGATCCCATCAGTTGTATTTATATTTAGTGAGATGGTTAAAAAGAAAGAAAGAAGAAAGAAAGAAAGAAAGAAAGAAAGAAAGAAAGAAAGAAAGAAAGAAAGAAAGCACTTAGCCTTAGCTAGATGGAGATCTACTAGTAAGACAGCACTTTAACTGGAAATGGAAATTTCAGCTAGGATCTGAAAAGTGTATTCTGGTAGGACAAGATAGACTCAAGCCTGAGCACACTGCTTCCCATTGGAGCTTCACACTCTGAAAGCTGTACCTGCCAGGGTCTTCCTGGGACAGGCCACCCAGGCCACAGTCCTGTTGAGAATGTTCTTTGCCTTTCTATCACTTTGGCAATTGCACACTTTGCTTTTGCTTCTACATGAAGTTTAACTTTATCCCAGACAGTTTGGTTTCTTCTCTGATTTTTGCCCCTTGTGCAGACTCTTACAAAATTTCTTAATCAAATAGAATTTGGCAGGGGGTGTACAGGAGGTATGGGGCAGGGTAGGGTGAGAGTGAGGGGATGGGGTCACACCAAACAGAATCTGGGGTCATTGTTTCCTAATAGGGATAGAATTCGTGCCCCTGAAGTGAAAGCACAGAGTCCTCCTTACTGAACTGGCAGAGAAGTACCTAGAACTGATTTAATGAAAGACATCTAATTAGAATTAGGTGACTTTATTTTATTTTATTTTATTCTACTTTACAATACTGTATTGATTTTGCCATAATTTGACATGAATCAGCCACATTGGACATATATATGGAATTTAGAAAGATAGTAATGATGACCCTGTATGTGAGACTTTTCATAATTTCGTTTGTTACCACTGATTATTCAGTTCAGTTGAGTCGCCAAGTCATGTCAGACTCTTTGTGACCCCATGAATCGCAGCACACCAGGCCTCCCTGTTCATCACCATCTCCAAGAGTTTACTCAGACTTACCTCCATCGGGTCCGTGATGCCATCCAGCTATCTCATCCTCTGTCATCCCCTTCTCCTCCTGCCTCCACTCCCTCCCAGCATCAGAGTCTTTTCCAATGAGTCAGCTCTTCTCATGAGGTGGCCAAAGTACTCAAGTTTTAGCTTTAGCATCATTCCTTCCAAAGAAATCCCAGGGTTGATCTTCTTCAGAATGGACTGGTTGGATCTTCTTGCAGTCTAAAGGACTCTCAAGGGTCTTCTCCAACACCACACTTCAAAAGCATCAATTCTTCGGTGCTCAGCTTTCTTCACAGTCCATATATGACCACAGCAAAAACCATAGCCTTGACTGGATGGATCTTAGTCGGCAAAGTAATGTCTCTGCTTTTGAACATACTATCTAGGTTGGTCATGACTTTTCTTCCAAGGAGTAAGTGTATTTTCATTTCATGGCTGCAGTCAGCATCTGCAGTCATTTTGGAGCACCCAAAAAATAATGTCTGACACTCTTTCATTGTTTCCCCATCTATTTCCCATGAAGTGATGGGACCAGATGCCATAATCTTCATTTTCTGAATATTGACCTTTAAGTCACCTTTTCCACTCCTCTCTTTTACTTTCATCAAGAGGTGTTTTAGCTCCTCTTCACTTTCTGCCATTAGGGTGGTGTCATCTGCATGTCTGAGGTTGTTGATATTTCTCCCAGCAATCTTGATCCCAGCTTGTGTTTCTTCCAGTCCAGCGTTTCTCATGTTACACTCTGCATAGAAGTTAAATAAGCAGAGTGACAATATACAGCCTTGACGTACTCCTTTTCCTATTTGGACCAGTCTGTTGTCCCATGTCCAGTTCTAACTCTTGCTTCCTGACCTGCATACAGATTTCTCAAGAGGCATGTAAGGTGGTTGGGTATTCCCATCTCTTTCAGAATTTTCCACAGTTTATTGTGATCCACAGTCAAAGGCTTTGGCATAGTCAATAAAGCAGAAATAGACATTTTTCTGAAACTCTCTTGCTTTTCTCATGATCCAGCAGATGTTGTCAATTTGATCTCTGGTTCCTCTGCCTTTTCTAAAACCAGCTTGAACATCAGAGAGTTCACGGTTCACATATTGCTGAAATCTGGCTTGGAGATTTTTGAGTATTGCTTTACTAACATGTGAGATAAGTGCAATTGTGTGGTAGTTTGAGCACTCTTTGGCATTGCCTTTTTTTGGAATTGAAATGAAAACTGACCATTTCCAGTCCTGTGGCCACTGCTGAGTTTTCCAAATTTGCTGACATGCTGAGTGCAACACTTTTACTAGCTTAAAATTTTTGGTGGTTTTCTTTTTGTTTTAAAAGCTAAAAAACTGTTTTTTACTTCCATGGAGTTAAAAAAAAAATCTGTAGAGTATTTTAAGTAGAGGTGGCTTTTTTTCTGAATGTGAGTGTTTTGCTCCATTGAATTCAATGGTAGTAACATTTGTAGAAGAAACACAGAGTGAAAGGTGTGTCTTTTTATTAAGTGACACAACAGCACCCATTGGGTGAGTTAATGGTTGGAGTTTAAAGACAGGCTGTGTCTTATTCCTGTTTTCAACCCTTGAGTAATAATCAGAAGCTTTCTCTGAAGGAAGTGGAGCCAGCTGTCAGGTTCCTAGGTATCTATTGGCCAGCAGGGCTAGGATTAAATGCAGCAACTGGTAAATATGGGATGGGGCAAGATGTCACCTTATCCCCTCCTTTTTTTTTTTTTTTTTTTTCCTGCCTGGAGAGATGCTTGTCCTGGTACTGGTGGGGCCAAAGTTGTGACTCTGTGGCCAGAGGATATCTCTGACCCTGCCTTGGGCTCCCCTAGGGTCCGCAGGGTCTCCCTGTTCCTTGGTCAAGGAAGAACCGCCCCCCCCCCACCTTGCACTCTGACATCCCCCCAGGAATCGCTCCAGACTAGGTTCTTCAGGAACGGTGTCCAGGACACACCTCAACTCCTGGAGCTGGCGGACCAAAGCCTGCTGTGGAATGAGGCTTTGGGCATCATAACGCTGGAGGAGCTGCCCATAGAGTTCTTCCAAAAACTGTTTATGATGGCCTTTGCCAGGAGGCACAACCAGGCCCTGAATGCAGTGGTGCAGTCCTGGCCCTTCCCCTGCCTCCTCCTGGGCACCCTGATGAAGGACCATGAGCCTCATCTGGAGACCTTTCAGGCTCCACTCAATGGCCTGGACATCCTGGTTGCTCAGGAGGTCAAACTTAGGTAAAGTTGATCTGGCAGACTGGTGGGGCCGGGGTGTGTGAGCAAGATGCAGCCAGGGCAGGAGGATGAAGGGGTTACCTGTACAGGGGTCTGAGTGTACAAGACTGGTTGAGGGGTAGAGAGGACAAAAGGCATGTGCTCCCCAACAATGTCCCTGAAAGTAGGGACCAAGGGGATTCCTGAAGCTGGAGGAGCTGTGGTATATGGAGTGCAGAGCCCTCATGGGGTCCTGGTGCCAGACGGGCTCTGCAGAGCTCAGAGTGTCCCTTGCTGCCCTGCAGGCGGTGGAAGCTACAGATGCTGGACTTGCACCGGAAAGCCCACCAGGTCTTCTGGACCATGAGGTCCAGCAACACGGACAGCATTTGCTCACTGTTGGAGCCCGAGCCAGCCCAGTCCATGCAGAAGAGGTGCAGGGTGGAGGCACAGGTGGGCTAAAGCCGGCATGGGCCCCTGTGCAGGTGCTGTGTGGCCTGCGCCTCAAGGAGTAGGACACCCTGAACCAGACCCTCAGCTACCTGCTCAAGAAGGCCAAACAGGCAGAGCCTGCTGCCCCTGAGCTGCCAGAAGCTGAGGATCTTCACCATGTCCATACAGGAGCATCCTGAAGGTGGTGCAGCTGGACTGTGTCGAGGACTTGGAGGTGAATTGCACCTGGAATCTGGCCACTTTGGGCAAGTCTGTGCTGCACGTTGGCCGGATGGGCAACCTGCCCCGGCTGCTGCTCTGGCGCATCCATGTGTTGCTGCACACCACCCCCAAAGAGGAGGATCACTGCATCACCCAGTTTGTGGTCCAGTTACTGAACCTGCACCACCAGCTCTACATGGACTCCATCTTCTTTCTCGATAGCCGCCTGCATCAGGTGCTCAAGTAAGGCACTATGTCAGCTTCATAGACCAGAATGGGCCCCTCTCGTTCATTATCATCAAGACGGGTCCTCTGTGCCGGCTGGAGATATTACCAGGTTGCCCGAGCCACTCGGAAGTCCTCCTGATGCTGCTGCTCTGTCCCTAGGCATTTTGTTAAGACACCTTCCTGATTAGGGTCAGAGGTGTGGCCTAGGTTAGATGCTGTCAAAGGGACTTCTTTCTGGGAGTCCGCATAGTGGGGGTCATGTGTGATGCCCTTGGGAATTCTTTCCGAGAGAGTGATGTCTTAGCTGAGGTGATGACAAATAATTAAGCAAGGGGGACATTGGTCCATCAGGCATGAGGTTTGGAGTCCAAAGCTCTGTCTCTCCCTCTCACCTGCCACATTTGTCCTGAGCTGTTTTAGGCTCCAGGTGAGCTGTGGGAAGTACATGATTCTCAAGATGATCAAGAGGGGAATTTGCAGCTCCTAAGCAGTCCAGAGAAGATAAAAAGTCAAATAAGCATCATTGTTGAAGTGGCTCCAATCTCTTTAATTCCAAATTACAAGTATTGTTTTCCTGTAAGACTTCTGAATACATAGGAAATTCTCAATAACAAGTTATCTCTCTGCCTTGAACACAGTAATAAAATCTCAGAGGATGCAGCCTAGTCTGTCTGTATGAATGTGTTGCACTGATTCCCTTTTTGGCAACTGCAAACTCCAAGCATGGACTAAATATATTCACTGAGAATCCAGAAGAAAGAGAGAAAATAAAAGAAAGAAAGAAGGAAGAAAGAATTGTAGGTGGCGATGGACAATTTGTGGCCTCCGAATATCTGGGTTATATTCACTCGAGAATCATCTGTAACTGCTGGGACCCACCAGCCCATGTTCCCTGTATCCGTTCTGCTGTTGAAGTACGAGTAAGCTGAAACAGGCAAATGAGATTTGTTTACTGTTGTTTCCCACATTGACAATAGTTCATTATTTTGTACAGGAGGAGGTCATACCCATATGGACATGATCCACTCCCCCCGTCTCTCAGAAAACCTGCTGCCTTCCCATTAAGGAGAGAGGCCAGGTTCTGTGTTCTGGTGAAACAGGCCTCTCCTCCCCACACCCCTGCACCTGCCACCTCTGCCCTTGGGAATGACTGCCTTGTTTTGGTTCCTCTCTTTCCCATCCTTGCATTTAGGCTAAAAAACAAACAAAAACAAAACAAAACAAAAAACACAAAACACCTTCCCTTTATGATTTCTTATTCAGAGAACTAGAACTGAGAGCAGAAACAGCAGGAAGCCAGACACTCTGCACTGATTAGGTGAGGATGAAGGAGGAGAGTGAAAGAGCTGCCTTAAAACTACACATTAAAAACACTAAGATCATCTAACCCCGTTACTCCATGACAAATAGAAGGGGAAAAGGTGGAAGTACTGACAGATTTCCTCTTCTTGGGCTGTACAATCACTGCCATGGTATGGTGACTGCAACCATGAAATCAAAAGACGGTTGTTTCTTGGCAGGAAAGCTATGACAAACTTGTGTGTAGAGACGTTACTGTGCCAACAAAGTTCTGTATAGTCAAGGCTATGGTCTTCCAAGTGATCATGTACGGTTGTGAGAGCTGGACCACAAAGAAAGCAGAGTGCCAAAGAATTGTTGCCTTCAAGTTGTGGTGTTGGTGAACACTCCTGAAAGTCCTTTGGACAGCAAGGAGTTCAAACCAGTCAATCTTAAGGGAAATCAACACTGAATACTTGTTAGAAAGATTGATGCTGAAGCTGAAGGTCCACTATATTGGTCATGTGATGTGAGCAGCTGACTCATTGGGGAATTCCTTGATGCTGGGCAAGATTGAGGGCAGAAGGAGAAGAGGGCAACAGAGAATGAGATGGCTGGATGGCATCACCAATGCAATGGACACAAACTTGAGCAAACTTCAGGAAATGGTGAAGGACAGGGAGGTCTGATGTGCTGCAGTTCATGGGGTTGCAGATACAACTGGGCAAATGAACAACAACAATTTCTTGAGGTAATGCTGTTCCAAGGAGAGTAGAAGAGAAAAGGCTTGTGAGAACAATGGAAGGGCCAAGCTCTCCCCTAGAGACGGAGGAAGTGGGTAGAGGCTAGCCAACGGGATTAATGCTATCTTGAAAGGTGTGCCTTTTGGACATCTTGTAGAGTCCCCTTCTCACACAACTCTGGTCTGCATGTCAGCAGGCACCAGCCTGTGTCCCGAGGGCTTGATCTCCTGGGTACCAGGTTCTCAATTGGTGTGAGATGCCCAGCCCTTTTGTGGACAGTGAGGCTGACCACATGTCACTCCATGGCCACACGCCCCAGGGAGCTTCCTCTTTGACCACAGCAATAAACCTGGACTGGAGTTGGCCTTGAGGTTGTCCATGGAAGGAAAGTTGGGAACATGTCATGTCTGTCTTTTTTTGTTTGTTTCTTTTGTTGGCCAACCAAAACAGCTTGCAGGATCTTAGTTTCCCAACTAAGGATAAAATCCACGCTCTCAGCATTGAAAGTGCAGATTCCTAACCACCACAGGACTATGAGAGAGTTCTCAGTAGGTCATTTCTTGAGCACGGTGGATGCCCCAGAAGCCTGACGTTGGATGCTGAGAGACAGGCTTCTATGGGCCAGGATTTGATGAAGTCACCAAACCATTCTTCTCTCTCTGACCTCTGGGAGACCAGTGACCATGGTCCATATGATAGAAACTTCTGGAGCTAGAGAGAGATCTGAAGGATGAAATGTCCTCTCTCCACTCATATTTCTTTACTGGCTACCCAATGCCTTCCGATAAATTCATCTGCCCTCAATCCATCTACAGAAAGCATACTGTCTTCCTTCCTGGAAACCGTCCCTGAAGAAGAGGTTGGAATCATGTCCTCTGCTTCTTTCTAACCTAACATGTGAAGGCTTTTCTGTACACGTGGTGACAAGCTTCTGCTAGACAGCTATGGGTTTTCTTCCTTCCTTTTTTTTTTTTTTTTTTTTTCTGTTAAAACACATACTCTCCTTCATATCCAGGATGGTTTGAGCACAGACCTCACTCTGTTTTCAAGGTTCTGTTCCTTGCAGTCTAGGAGAGACCTAAAAAACAAAAAAAAGAAAAAGAAAAGAAAAGGGGGGGGGTGCAGAAAGAGAGTTGGGTGGGGACGTTAAGCAGCAGTGGTCTGCAAGAAGGGGTCCACATGAGCAGGCTGCATCCTGGACAATCTGGGTGGGTTGCCATTTGTTGATGTTTGGGAGTTGGCTGGGAGCCGATTCATCACCTGTATATCCCCTACTGCCTTTGAGGTGAGCCCTCTCTAGGGACTCCTGATCTAAAGAACACATTAATGTTCTAAGGTGGCCACCAGAAATACACGAGACTTAAACAACAGGAAATTATTTTCTCCCAATGCTGGAGGCTAGAAGTCCAGGATCAAGGTGCTGACAGTGCGGTGTCTCCAGAGATCTCTTTCCTTGATGAGCAGACACCCGCATTCTCATGTCCTCCTGTGCCGTTATGTCCATGCATCCTTGATGTCTCATGTGTCCTAACTTCCTCTATTTTCTGGCCATGCTGCTTTTCTTCTGGGTCTTCGTTTCCAGACCAGGGATTGAAATTGGGCCCTTGGCACTGAAAGTTCTGAGCCCTAACCACTGTCCTTCCAGGGGATTTCCCTCTCTCTTTTTATATAGAGAACCATCAGGTTGGACTAGAGCCCACTCTAGTGACCTTGTCTTATCTTAATCATCTCATTGAAGATATAATCTACAAATAAGGTTACATTCCAAAGTGTTGGGGGTTAGGAATTCTGCAGATAATTTTTAATGCATTAATTTATTCAACTGTACCAGGCGTTAGTTGTGGCATGTGGGGTCATTGGTCTTCCTTGCAGCACACGGTATCTAGTTCCTTGACCACGGACTGAAGCCCAGACCCCAGCACTGGGAATGGAAAGTTTTAGCCACTGGAACTTTAGGAAAGTCCCCCAACATATGGATTTTGCAGGGCACAATGCTAGGTACACATTTGCAGCCTACTTGCTCCTTAGAAATATCTGAGAACTTTAATGATGTTTACTCCCTGGTCCCATTCCTGGAGATACTGACTCTGTGGGTATGGAGTAAGATCGGCAGAATCAACCAGAACATCAGTACTTTTCAAAAGCTCTCTAGTACTCACTGTTTAATATGGACACCTTAAGCAGCCTGGGCAATACCTGGAGCTTGTGAGAAGCTGAGACTCTCAGGACCTACCCACAACTGTTGGATGAGAATGCGTTTTTGCACAAGACAGATAGGCAATTCCTTAGATTCACTGAGGGCTGAGAAGCACAGCCTAGGAGATTTGAAAGTGTGGCCCATACTGAGAAATTTGGATCCAGATCTCTGAGCTTTGCTTATACCCTAACTTCCTTCAATATGAAGGGCATCTAGAAGTCCCAAAAGAGAGTGTGGAGGTCCTAGAACCCTTCAGAATCACTGATGGGTGATGGGGAGGATGCAGCTTCCAACTGAAGCTACAACATCTGAAGCTACAACATCTGATTGGTTTATTGAATTCCCAATAACCTGCTCCTCCCAAGACAGGTGTCACATGAAGTGTGTCACATGAAGAAAAAAAATGAATTCCTGACCCTCAATCCTCACAGTCTCCTGAAGGAGTAGGTTCTTGGGTATTTTAAGCATGTTCTTATTGTTGCTTGGGCTCCCATTGTGCCTCAGCTGGTAAAGAATCTCCCTGCAATGTGGGAGACCTGGGTTTGATTCCTGGATTGGGGAGATCCCCTGGAAACGGGAAAGGCTACCCACACCAGTATTCTAGCCTGAAGGATTCCATGGACTGTATATAGTCCATGTGTTCACGAAGGGTTGAGCATGACTCAGCAACTTTCATTTTCACTGTTGTGGTTTAGTTGCTAAGTTGTGTGTCTGAGTCTTTTGTGACCCTATAGACTGTAGCCTGCCAGGCTTCTCTGTCCATAGGATTTCTCAGGCAAGAATACTGGAGTGGTTGCCATTTCTTCCTCCAGGAGATCTTTCTGAACCAGAGGCTGAACCCAGATCTCCTGCATTAACAGGTGGATTCTTTACTGCTGAGCCACCAGAGGTCAATCTTTCCCAAAGTATTGGATGATTTTACACCATGGGATTCACTTCACTTTAGAATCAAGTGAGGCAAACTGAACTTTCAGCTTCCTAGGCCCCTTCCTTGGGCAATTTGAGTTTCTTGGGTGTGATATGCACTCCTGGAATCTCTATGTTTAATAATGTCCCAGGTAATTCTGAGATTTCAGCAATCTTTAGAAACATATAAAAATGAAAGTGTTAGTCATCCAGTTGAGTTTAACTCTGCAAATCCATGGATAGTAGCTCCCCAGGCTCTTCTGTCCCCGAAATTCTCCAGACAAGCATACCATTTCCTTCTCCAGGAGATCTTCTTGACCCAGGGATTAAACCCTGGTATCCTGAATTGGAGGCAGATTTTTTACTCTCTGAGCCATCAGGGAAGCCTAGAGGCATAAATAGGTAGTCAAAATGTTTCTCCCTTTCTCCTAAGTTTTGCAAACATTTTAACACTGACATCCAAAATGTTTTTGTTATAATTGTAAACACTGCAAAGGATGTACCTTTTGACATACAATAGAAATAAACTTTTTCAGTAAATCAAACTAGGAATTCCCTAGCAAGCGAGCAGTTAGTCTTCAATGTTTTCACTCTGGTGACCTGGGTTCAGTCTCTGGTCAGGAAACTAAGCTCCTGCAGAAAGTCTCATAGTGTGTCTATAAATAAACAAAACTGTTAAAATCATGCTGTCAAATATATCCAGAATACTGTAGAGCATAGAGTTTCTAAAAAATATTCGATTTTATTCATTTATTTGGCTGTTTCGGGTCTTAGCCGTGGCATGCAGAATCCTTTGTCCATTCTACTGCCCTGTGGCATGTGGGATCTTCAATTCAGTTCAGTTGCTCAGTTGTGTCCGTCTCTTTGCGACCCCATGAATCGCAGCACGCCAGGCCTCCCTGTTCCTTACCGTCTCCCAGAGTTCACTCAGACTCATGTCCATCGAGTCCGTGATGCCATCCAGCCATCTCATCCTCGGTCACCCTCTTCTCCTCCTGCCCCCAATGCCTCCCAGCATTAGAGTCTTTTCCAATGAGTCAACTCTTTGCATGAGGTGGCCAAAGTACTGGAATTCAGCTTTAGCATCATTCCTTTCAAAGAAATCCCAGGGTTGATCTCGTTCAGAATGGACTAGATGTGTATAAGAGACAGATTTTACACCATGGGATTCACTTCACTTTAGAATCAAGTGAGGCAAACTGAACTTTCAGCTTCCTAGGCCCCTTCCTTGGGCAATTTGAGTTTCTTGGGTGTGATATGCACTCCTGGAATCTCTATGTTTAATAATGTCCCAGGTAATTCTGAGATTTCAGCAATCTTTAGAAACATATAAAAATGAAAGTGTTAGTCATCCAGTTGAGTTTAACTCTGCAAATCCATGGATAGTAGCTCCCCAGGCTCTTCTGTCCCCGAAATTCTCCAGACAAGCATACCATTTCCTTCTCCAGGAGATCTTCTTGACCCAGGGATTAAACCCTGGTATCCTGAATTGGAGGCAGATTTTTTACTCTCTGAGCCATCAGGGAAGCCTAGAGGCATAAATAGGTAGTCAAAATGTTTCTCCCTTTCTCCTAAGTTTTGCAAACATTTTAACACTGACATCCAAAATGTTTTTGTTATAATTGTAAACACTGCAAAGGATGTACCTTTTGACATACAATAGAAATAAACTTTTTCAGTAAATCAAACTAGGAATTCCCTAGCAAGCGAGCAGTTAGTCTTCAATGTTTTCACTCTGGTGACCTGGGTTCAGTCTCTGGTCAGGAAACTAAGCTCCTGCAGAAAGTCTCATAGTGTGTCTATAAATAAACAAAACTGTTAAAATCATGCTGTCAAATATATCCAGAATACTGTAGAGCATAGAGTTTCTAAAAAATATTCGATTTTATTCATTTATTTGGCTGTTTCGGGTCTTAGCCGTGGCATGCAGAATCCTTTGTCCATTCTACTGCCCTGTGGCATGTGGGATCTTCAATTCAGTTCAGTTGCTCAGTTGTGTCCGTCTCTTTGCGACCCCATGAATCGCAGCACGCCAGGCCTCCCTGTTCCTTACCGTCTCCCAGAGTTCACTCAGACTCATGTCCATCGAGTCCGTGATGCCATCCAGCCATCTCATCCTCGGTCACCCTCTTCTCCTCCTGCCCCCAATGCCTCCCAGCATTAGAGTCTTTTCCAATGAGTCAACTCTTTGCATGAGGTGGCCAAAGTACTGGAATTCAGCTTTAGCATCATTCCTTTCAAAGAAATCCCAGGGTTGATCTCGTTCAGAATGGACTAGATGTGTATAAGAGACAGATTTTACACCATGGGATTCACTTCACTTTAGAATCAAGTGAGGCAAACTGAACTTTCAGCTTCCTAGGCCCCTTCCTTGGGCAATTTGAGTTTCTTGGGTGTGATATGCACTCCTGGAATCTCTATGTTTAATAATGTCCCAGGTAATTCTGAGATTTCAGCAATCTTTAGAAACATATAAAAATGAAAGTGTTAGTCATCCAGTTGAGTTTAACTCTGCAAATCCATGGATAGTAGCTCCCCAGGCTCTTCTGTCCCCGAAATTCTCCAGACAAGCATACCATTTCCTTCTCCAGGAGATCTTCTTGACCCAGGGATTAAACCCTGGTATCCTGAATTGGAGGCAGATTTTTTACTCTCTGAGCCATCAGGGAAGCCTAGAGGCATAAATAGGTAGTCAAAATGTTTCTCCCTTTCTCCTAAGTTTTGCAAACATTTTAACACTGACATCCAAAATGTTTTTGTTATAATTGTAAACACTGCAAAGGATGTACCTTTTGACATACAATAGAAATAAACTTTTTCAGTAAATCAAACTAGGAATTCCCTAGCAAGCGAGCAGTTAGTCTTCAATGTTTTCACTCTGGTGACCTGGGTTCAGTCTCTGGTCAGGAAACTAAGCTCCTGCAGAAAGTCTCATAGTGTGTCTATAAATAAACAAAACTGTTAAAATCATGCTGTCAA
Organism: Madoqua kirkii; assembly: GCA_006408675.1. Classification (NCBI taxonomy): domain Eukaryota; kingdom Metazoa; phylum Chordata; class Mammalia; order Artiodactyla; family Bovidae; genus Madoqua; species Madoqua kirkii. Next base: position 16,209 of record SJYC01108044.1, read on the forward strand.
ATATATCCAGAATACTGTAGAGCATAGAGTTTCTAAAAAATATTCGATTTTATTCATTTATTTGGCTGTTTCGGGTCTTAGCCGTGGCATGCAGAATCCTTTGTCCATTCTACTGCCCTGTGGCATGTGGGATCTTCAATTCAGTTCAGTTGCTCAGTTGTGTCCGTCTCTTTGCGACCCCATGAATCGCAGCACGCCAGGCCTCCCTGTTCCTTACCGTCTCCCAGAGTTCACTCAGACTCATGTCCATCGAGTCCGTGATGCCATCCAGCCATCTCATCCTCGGTCACCCTCTTCTCCTCCTGCCCCCAATGCCTCCCAGCATTAGAGTCTTTTCCAATGAGTCAACTCTTTGCATGAGGTGGCCAAAGTACTGGAATTCAGCTTTAGCATCATTCCTTTCAAAGAAATCCCAGGGTTGATCTCGTTCAGAATGGACTGGTTGGATCTCCTTGCAGTCCAAGGCACTCTCAAGAGTCTTCTCCAACACCACACTTCAAAAGCATCAATTCTTTGATGCTCAGCCTTTATCACAGTTCAACTTTCACAACCATACGTGACCACAGGAAAAAGCTTAGCTTTGACTAGATGGACCTTAGTCGGCAAAGTTATGTCTTTGCTTTTCAATATATTATCTGGGTTGGTCATCACTTTTCTCCCAAGGAGTAAGCGTCTTTTAATTTCATGGTTGCAATCACTATCTACAGTGATTTACCCAGCACTTATTAAGCTCACATTCACTGCATTGGAAGGCAGATTCTCAACCACTGGATCGCCAAGAAGTCCCTAGCCTTGGGTTCTGATACAACACCATTGGAGAAGGATATGGCAACCCGCTCCAGCAATTTTTACTGGTGAGTTCAATGGGTAGAGGAGCCTGGCTGGCTACAGTGCATGGGGTTGCAAAAGTCAGACACACTGAGCAACTAGGCACAGCACTGATCATCATGTTTCTTAAAAGACCATAAAATGAGCTCTTTCTAATGGCTGGTTTTTATTTTTTCCCTGCTTCATTGAGATGTAATGGACCTATATTCTGTAAACTTAAGGTGAGCACAGGTTGATTTAATAAGAATGGTATTTCTGATGTTATATCTGGTTACAGCACCTGAGATCACAATCATTAGTGAACATCATTTTTGTTCTAATTCAGTGACTCTCTTACCTTAAAATGAATGGAAACACATATTTCTTCTTAGAAACCCTCCCTCCCCCTGTGAATCTGTGTGCAGAGGAGTGTAAAGGCAGTGGGAGGGAACGCTTGAGATATAATCTAGATGCTGCAAAGGAGGAGAGAGAAGAGGGGGACTAAGGGGGGGAAGGGACGAGGACAGGGGTGAGGGTATGACCTGACACCCCTGATGTGGTTTAAGAAAGCATGAGACCCTGCCTAGAAAAAGCTCCTGAGGTTCAACATGAAGATCCATAGTGAGGACCCTGGGAATCCAGCGGGTGCTGAGTCTTCAAGTTCAGATCACTTGGGAGTAAGCTTCTTCCTGACCTCCTCACCCTGCCTCCCCTTTAACCCACCCCCTTGCCCTCTGAAGAGGACAGAGGTTCACTGTGTGCAGCTGGGCTGGAGAATTTTCTGCCATTGGAAGAGAACCTCTGATTTTTTAGGTTCCTGACATCAGCCCATGACCTGTTGGAATAGCTGTGTGAACCACCTTCCCCTGCCCTTAAGCTACTGAACCCTAAATAACTAAAGATTCAGATAAATTGAAGATAAGGTGGTGGGCCTCTATATGCCAGAGAAGCAAGTTGGGATTCTTACCATATTGAGACCTGGAAAATAACCCCAGGAAGGGGCCCTGAAGCCCCACCCACAGTATTACCTGTCTCTAAAAATTTGGTAGAAATGTTTCTACTTGAAAGATCCTATGAAGAAAACCTGGTTCAGAAACCTGATTGAAGCCCGGTTTGGGTACTATGGATTGGATTAGAATGGGCTTTAAAAGGTTTGGAATCTCCTGATGCAGCCTCACTGAGGAAAGGCTTTTGGAGAGCCAGGTATGAGTTCCAGAGACACTGGACATAGGAAGTGATGCTGCTATTCCCAGAGACAACTTTCTGGGATGTGGAGACAAAGACTCCAGCTTCACCCTCCACTTGGTCTCAGAGTAGGAAGTGTTTATCTGCACTGAATCAATTGGACTTCAGGAGCTGGTGAGCTATGGGGTTTGGAATGCTTCATTTTGTTTTCTGCAGCCATGAGTCTGCAAAATTTGTCTTTAAAGGGCTAGAGAGTAACCAGGCATTAAGGGCCATGAGGTCTCTCCCATTAGCAGTGTGAAATAGCTTCAGACAGTGACAAATGATCATTGCTGTGTTCCAATAAAACTTTATTTGTGACACTGAAATTTAGATATTATATAATTTTCACATGTCACAAAATTTTACTCTTTTTCCCCCAAAGGTAAAAAAAAAAGGCAAAAATATTAAATGTTTTTTAGGTGTAAAAAAAAAATTTAAAAAACCCTAAAACATTAAAAAAAAAAAAAAACTCTTAGCTTGCTGGTTGGAAAAACAAAAACAAAAAGCAGGAGGTAAGCCAATTTGTCAATCCCTGTCTAAACCATTTACCTATATAATGCTGCTAGCATCCCATTAGTGACTTGTGACATAAATTTGGTAGGCTGAATTCTGCTTATAAAAAAGATAAATTTTCATTAAATTTAAGATGACATCAGCTGTAAGATACTCTTTGGCTTTTGACCACATCCAGTGGCATGTGGGATTATAGGTCCCTGACCAGGGATTTAAGCTGTTCCCCTTGCCTGGAAGTGAGGAGTCTTAAATGCTGGATTACAAGGGAAGTCCCACAGCACTATTTTTCATGCAACTGTTTTATATATATGCATATGTATGTGTGTGTGTTTAGTTGCTTCAGTTGTGTTTGACTCTTTGCAACCCTATGGACTGTAGCCCACCAGGCTCTTCTGTCCATAGGATTCTTCAGGCAGAAATACTTTACTGGGTTGCCAAGCCCACCTCCAGGGGGGTCTTCCTGACCCAGAGATGGAACCTGCATCTCTTTAGGTCTTCTGCGTTGGCAGAAGTGACCTTTACAGCTAGAGCCATCATTTACACACAACTAAACAAACTATAATATGCTACTGATGAAATGTTGTCTGGTATCAGAAATGATCAAATGTAAACTTTAGAATGTCTGTGCATGTCAATGAAAGGTGTTAATGGCATGGAAGCTATTAACAAATGTATTATATGGAGAGAAACTGTGTTAGAAACCTTTTATTGCAATGACCTCCCCTCTCAGCATCCAGCTGACTGGCTGACTTTCTCCCTTGCATGATAGTTTCAATTCGTTAAAATTTGGAACTCATTAAATGCTTGGAGAAATTGCTTCTCAGCCTTTTGTTCAAGATCAAGTGTAAGTACCTGGGGAGGCAGGAATAAGTGGGTCGAGCCTGTGGTACAGATAAATGATTGTTTAATAAGAGTTACTATTTATTTATGCAGCAGACATGGAGCACTGACAGATACTACATGTTGTTTTAGAAACCAAAATACAGCAACCCAATAGCTCTGGAGGTGAATATGGCATGTGAGTTGAGGGAGGCTGTGATTTCTGACATCATGGTCAGGAAAGCCCAGCAGAGAAACTGTGGACTGAGGCAGCTCAGGAGTTGGGTGTTGGTACTTGAGACAGCATCCAAGGCAGAGGGAGCAGTAGAAGTCGTGAGAAGGCCCCATCCTCCCTCCTTGGTACCCTTAGGAGACAGGGTCTGGGAACCCTGCACCTGCAGATACCAAAATCCAGGGGTGCTCAAGTCCATTACATAAAATGGTACAGTCTTTGCATGTAACTTAAGGTGACTCTCCCACATGTTTTAAATCATCTCCACCTTCCTTATAATATCTAATACAATGTTGATGCTATGTAAATAGTTTCAAGTACAGTGTAAATGCTATCTCTCTCCCTCTCTCTCTCTCTCTCTCTCTCTCTCTCTCTCTCTCTCTCTCTCTCTCATAGTTGCCAGCATGTGGCGGGTTGAAGTCATGCTATTAGAACTTGCTGGAATTTTTTTTGTAAAAATATGTTTTATCTTTGCATAGAGTATGGTGCCTTCTGGACTCAGAGAGTAGAGGGAGTGAGAGGCACCCCAAAGGGAGAGCTGGGGGCTCTTTTGGACATTTTCTGTTGGTCAGCATTTCTGAGTGAGATTGTAGATCTGTAAGCAAAATGGTGCCTACTGCTCTCCTGCTGAGTTTAACAGGAGCACTGGGGCCACCATGGGGAGACAAGGCAAAAGTGGTGGCTGGAGAAGGAAGTTTAAAAAGGTTATGGCACTTAACTAAGTTTGAGATGTTTCCTTGTGTCTAAGGGTGTTAATAGTTATCTCAATGTTTCAGCCAATATTTAAATCAGGTACTAATTTTGTCTTTTGAAAGAAATATAATCATTGCCACTTATCTGCAGAGATTAAGTTTCAAGACCCTTAGCAGACATCTGTAACCTCACATAGTATCAAACCCTATATACACACTGATTCTTCTATACAAAAATAACTATGATGCATTTTTTAATAAGAGCACTGTAAGAAATTGGCAACTGCCTAATAATAACATGAAAGTAAAAGTGAAGTCACTCAGTTGTGTCCAACTCTTTGCGACCCTATGGATTGCAGCTTATTATGCTCCTCTGTTTATGTAATTTCCCAGGCAAGAATTCTGGAGTGAGTTGACATTTACTTCTTCAGAGCATCTTCCTGACACAAGAATTGAACCTAGGTCTCCCAAATTGTAGGCACACACTATCATCTGAGCCACCAGGGAAGGAATAATAATCACATAGAACAATTATAACAATATACTTTTATAAAAGCTTTGTGAATGTAGTCACTATATAAAATATATTACTGTACTAATTGAGTGATTTTCTTTTTACTCTAACTAAGCACTTATTATGCTTTGTGTCCATACCTTTGCAGTTTGAGTTTGACAGCAAAATGAACCCAGATTTATGTTCTCTTCTTTACATTCACCACAGTTATTAGCAACCTCAGCCTACTTTTTTTTTCCCTCTTTCTTTTATATCAAATTGAGAACTTCGATCTTTTCACTTAAAGGTAATACCTAATGGATTCTCTCTGGCGTATCTAAATGGCCAGCATCACCTGACTGATGGCTTGGGGCTATTATTGAATAAAATAATAGTGACACGATCACAAGCCCTATGACATCTCAACAGTCATTGTGGTAACCGAGTGACAAATGAGTGGGATGTTCAGGACTAAACAACAATTCACATTCTGGGCAGGAGAAAGCAGGAGTGTGTGAGATTTCAATCACACTCCTCAGAATAACCTTCAGTTTAAAGTACATGAGTTATATATTTCTGGAGTTATCCATTTAATATTCTCAGTGAACAACTGAGGGTTAACTGAAATCACAGAGAGTGACACCTGAGATCAGAGGGGATGACCTTGTCCTGTGGTTGTCTTAGGTGGAAAAAAACACTAGAAGGGGCCACTTGAAGCCAAAAGTGATTGCAAAATGGCCCATTTCTTCCCATGTGAGGAAGCACAAGCACCATCCCAACCCGAGAGAAAGATTGCTGTGTCCAGTCCAGAGATGAGGACAGTGACGATGCTGAGGTCATCTTTGTTGGAGTGGAGCACGTCAATGAGGATGATGAAGCCCTCTTTGTTGGAGTGATTTCAAGTTCAAAGCAAGTCATTTCTAATATTTTGAACAGAGTGACAAGGGACTCATCTTCAAGAAGAAAGAAGGGCCATGTGAGCCCGGATCCCTCCTGCACGTTGCAACCTGCAAATCTTAGGACCCCACCATCAGAGCCAGCTGCCGTATCACCAGCTTCTCAGTCTGTATGGGGAGGAAGAGGCACTTCTATTATTTCCAAGCCTTCATCTAAACTCGTATAATAATGAGCTCTCAGGAAACTGTCCTTCGTGATTCAGAATTGCGCTCTCTGTGGCCTCATTGTCTCTCTGGAGCTGTTCTCTCATTAGGAGGCAAGGATGAAAGCCCTCTTAATTCAAAACGATGTCCCAATTCAGACGTAAAATTTAACAGTGGAAATTCCAAAAGACTCAAACTCAGTGATGGAATCCCAGGGGGACCTGCTTCCACAATGGCCTCTCCAGGTATCTGTCCTCAAAAAACACGATTATGACCTTGGATGACTCCCTGACCTCACTGAGCTATGTTCACCGTGGGACATCACTTTCATGGACTCATGCCAATGACCAGGCATACTTCATTCTTTTGGATCCAGAAAGAACATGTAGTTTGTAAGGGCTGGAGAAAATGGACTTTTTGACTCTTGCCAGTCAGAGCAAGACTCTTGATCCCATGCAAGTAAATCTGACCATGTTATTTGATGCCTTTTACTATGGCAGCATACAAGAGATGGCAGCCAGAAAAGAAGACTCACACAGCCTTTAATTGCCTCACCTGCTTGAGTGTTCTAAAACATGTCAAGTTTATGATCCACCCGAGGAACCATCTAAAGCTTGAGAGGCAAAAGGGTGACAGCTGGGGAATCCACACTACCTGCCAGCACTGCCATCACCAGTTTCCCACCTGGTTCCAGCTGCAGTGTCACACTGACAGTGTCCACATTTCCTGGGAGCCCTCCATGGTCTCTAATATCTGTGAATTGTCCTTCAAAACAGATCTGATTCTCTTATAGCATTTTGAAGGACAGTTACAAACCTGGAAAAATGCCCTGTGTGCGCTGTGTTTGAAATTAACAGATTGCCAGCCTTTGCCAATGTAGGGGCATATTTTAGAACATGGCATGGAAACATAAAAATTTGTCTGTTTTGCCTTGAAAATTTCAAACTGATGCTATCCTTCGTAAATTACACTTGAAGGCACTGGAACATGAGGGTCTTTCTATGTTCCAAGTGCTGACTACAGTGTTTTAACCTGATAGAAAAGACAGAGCACCAAACCAAGAATCATCAGTCATTCAAAAAGCCAGAGCAATTGTGAGGGTTGCCTCCTGAAACAGAGGTCAAGATCCGAAGTTCAGTTCAGCTGGGACTGAGGGAGAGAGCATCCATCATTGTGAGGAACACTGACTCCCAAGTGCCACCCAGAAAAACAACAAAGAAGACTTACTATGGACACCAAATATTCCAGACGTGTTGCAGCAAGGGATCTGGGTAAAAAATTATGTTCAACCCACCTCTGGAAATTCAAAAAACGCCCTACTGAGGTTTAGACTCCCTGTGACCCTATGAACTTCAATATGCTAGGCTTCCCTGTCCATCACCATCTCCTGAAGCTTTCTCAGACTCATTCCATTGGGTTGCTATTTCCACCCAACCATCTCATCTTCTGTCATGCCTTCTCCTTCTGCCTTCAATATTTCCCAGTGTCAAGTTGTTTTGTTTTTGTTTTTGTTTTTTTCCCCAATGAGTTGACTCTGCCCATTAGGAGACTAAGGTATTGGAGCCTCAGCATCACATTTTCCACTGAATATTCTGGGTTGATTTTCCTTAGGATTAACTGGTTGGATCTCCTCGAAGTCTAAGGGACTCTCAAGAGTCTTCTCCATTCTCCAGCAACACAGTTCAAAAAAATCAATTCTTTGGCACTCAGCCTTCTTAGGGTGCAGCTCTTCCATCTGTTTCTTACTCCTGGGAAAACCCTAGCTTTGACTTCATGTTCATTTTTTGGCAAAGTAATGTCTCTGTCTTTTAATACACTGGCTAGATTTGTCGCAACTTTTCTTCCAAGGAGTGAGCATCTTTTAATTTGTCGGCGTCAGCAACTACCTACAGTTATTTTGGAGCCCAAGAAAAAAAAGTCTGGCTTTACTGTAACTCAGATTGTACTCTTTTTACTATCAAGTAGCTTTGACATCTCCATGTTCCTTACTGACCACTCTCTGTGCCCCTAAAATAAACACTTCTCTGCCATCTCTTACCAGAAATTCATTTTTCCTTGTTTCAAATTTTAAATAAATAGATCACACAATAGAGTTTCTGTTCTCCTTGTCTGGGTTTTCTTTTAAATAAGTGAGATGCATTCTTATTGTATGTAGGTGTGGAACATTTTCTTTCATTGCTGGGTAGAATTTCCTCAGATGAATGAGCATAGTCTTATATGTCCATTTTAATGTGCCTGAAATTTGTGGCTCTTATTTTGCCTTTTTGAATAAGGTTCCTATGAACATGTGTGTGTCTTTCATTGTAATTTCCCTAGGATAGCTATATCTATATGTCTAGACATGAGATTTTTGTTAAGATAATGCCTCTTGTAGTGGTTTAGTTGGTAAGTGGTATTTAACTGTTGCAACCCCATAGACTCTAGCCCACCAGCCTCCACAACAATGGGTTGGCATTGCCTTCTCCAGAGGATTTTCCTGACCCAGGGTTCAAACCTAGGTCTCCTCCATTGCAGGCAGGTGTTACTGACTGAGACATTCTAATATTCAGGAACAGTCAAATGCTTTTTTTTTTTTTTTTTCCCAAACCGATTGAAGCAATGTGTATTTCCACTAACAATATTGGCATTTCCATTTCTACACAACACTTGGCATTTTCAGTCTGTATCATTATATAACTGAGTAGGACACTGCAGGGCTTTCCCAGTGATAGACTATCCCCTGCTGAACTGCCACCAATGTACCCTGTCTCTTATTTGTAGAAAAACTTTAGGTCCTAGACCTTCCATGAGATTCAAAGAACAAATTTAATTAAAAGTGAAAAACTGAAGAAACAGAAAAAACATCAAGCAAGACAAACAATAATTTGCAGTTGGGCAGTCGTGTTCACTCTTTGCGATCCCATGGACTGCAGCACACCAGGCTTCTCTGTCCTTCACCATCTCCTGGAGCTTGCTCAAACTCAAGTCCATTGAGTCTGTGATGCCATCCAACCATCTCATTCTCTGTCATCTCCTCCTCTTCCTTCCTTCAAACCTTTTCCAGCATTAGGCTGTATTCTAATGGATCAGCTTTCCCCATAAAGTGGTCAAAGTACTGGACCTTCACTTTCAGTATCATTCCTTACAGTGAATATTCAGTGTTGATTTCCTGTAGGACTGACTGGCTTGACCCCAGTGCCAGTCCAAGGGGCTCTCAAGAGTCTTCACCAACACCACAGTTCTAAAGCATCAGTTCTTTGGTGCTCAGCCATCGTAATATTCCAACTCTCACATCCATACATGACTAGTGGAAGAACAATAGCCTGAACTACATGGGCCTTTGTTGGTAAAGTAATTTCTTTGCTTTTTCATACAGCTTTTCTTCCAAGGAGCAAGCATTTTTTAATTTCAAGGCTGCAGTCACCATCTGCAGTGATTTTGGAGCTCAAGAAAATAAAGTCTGTCACTGTTTCCATTGTTTCTTCATCTATTTTCCATTAAGTGATGAGACCTTTGACTCTGTGAACCCCAACAAACTCTGGAAAATTCTTAAAAAGATGGGAATACCAGACCATCTGACCTGCTTCCTGAGAAATCTGTATGCAGGTCAAGAAGCAACAGTTAGAACTGGACATGGAACAAGTGACTGGTTTCAAATAGGGAAGGAGTATGTCAGCATTGCATAGTGTTACCCTGCTTATTTAACTTAAATTTAGAGTACATCATGAAAAACCCTGGGCTGGATGAATCACAATCTGGAATCAAGATTACTGGGAGAAATAGTGACAACCTCAGATATGCAGATGATGCCACCCTAATGCAGAAAATGAAGAACCTCTTGATGATGGTGAAAGAGGAGATTGAAAAGACTGACTTAAAACTCAACATTCAAAAAATGAAGCTCACGACATCTGGTCCCATCACTTTATGGCAAACAAATGGTGAACAATTGAAAATAACAGCAGATTTAATTTTCTTGGACTCCAAAATCACTGTGGATGGTGAATGTAGCCACACAATGAAAAGAAGTTTGCTCCTTGGAAAACAAGTTATGACAAACATAGACAGCATTAAAAAAAAAAAAAAAAAGTTAAAGCATCACTCTGCTGACCAAAGTTCTTATAGTCAAAGCTATGGTGGCTCGGAAAGTAAGGAATTCACTTGCAATGTGTGAGACCTGGGTTTGATCATGGGAAGGACATCCCTGTAGTTCAGTTGAAATACTATGTGCTCCCAAATTAAGGCGTCCAAGTTCATTCCCTGGTCGGGGTATTAGATCTCACATACGGCAACTAAAAATACCACACGGGAAAATTAAAATGCCTGCTCCCACATGCTACAGTGAAGATTGAAGAGCCCTTGTTCTGGAACATAAGACCAAGCATAGCCAAGTAAATGAATAAATATTTGAAAGAAAGAAAGAAAAAGATATGAGAATTCCCTGCTGGTTCAGTGTTTAGGACTTGATGCTTTCATTGTCAATGGCCAGAGTTCAAAACCTGGATGTGGAACTGAGATCCAACAGGTTCCGTGGCATGACCAAACAGAAACGCAGAAAGATAACTGAGGAAGACAGAACTCTCAAAGTTTGAAAACAAAGATATATAACTGCAACAGGCTGAGGATAAAATAAGGATTGCCAGGAAACCAAAGGGCAAAATTGACACCTCTGTAATTCACAAGCCTCTTTAATATTATGTTTTAGGCTCCTCCTTCTCCTGCATCTGAATCTAAATAACTTATTGTTCCTAAGAGAAATTGTTATGGGGGAAAAAAAATTGAACTGAATGATATTGAAAATAACAAATTTTTGAAACAGAGCTAAAACAGTTTCATGTGTTAATGTGCATTACATATGAAAAGAAGAAAGGTTGGCAAAACAATGACCTAAGTCAGTGCTATTCACAGACATTTCTGCAGCAATAGAAAAATTTTAAGTAATTGTTACATGTATTCCCTAATAAGGACAATCAGCTTTTCACATATATAAATGTACTTTTTTCGCTTCTATGAGGTGACCTGTTTATATTTATATCCTTTATCTGAATTTAAAGATGGAGTATTTATCTGGTAGGATTTGTTTTTTTTTCTTTTGGCCTTGCTGTGAGAATTAAGGTATCTTAGATCTTCAACCAGGGATCCAGTCTCTGCCCCCTGCAGTGGAAGCACACATCCCTAACAACCAGATCACTAAGGAATTCTCAATGAAAAGATTTTCTATGTCTTTGTCTAATATGCCACTTTGGAAATGTTAAAATGTAGCTAGTGTGACTGAGGTATGAAATCTTTGCGTGTATTCAAGCACTTCAGTCTGTCCAACTCTTTGCGACCCTGTCAGTGTATCATGCCAGGCTCCTCTCTCCATGGGTTTATCCAGGCATTAATACTGGAGTGGGTTGCCATTTCCCTTTCCAGGGGATCTTCCTGACCCTGGGGTTGAGCCCACATCTTTTATGTCTCCTGAACAGGCAGGCAGCTTCTTTACCACTAGCACCAACTGGGAAACCAATTAAATCTTTAATTAATTTAAAATTGGAAGATATAGCTGAAAGAACCAGATCTTCCTTATAAATGACTTTCCATTAATTTGTATACCCAGTAATTTGCGTATCTCTTAGATATTTTCCTCAAGATGAGATTCCATGTCCCTCCCTAAATGTAGGCTCGGTTTAGTGACTTGTTTCCAAAGAACAGAGTATGTCAGCAGGAAGGAGACAACTTTATAGCCTAGGAACTAGTGATGAGTCATACTGATAGTATAAATCAGTGGTGGGAAGTGATGAGAAAGATATTTTGCCTTGAAGGTATAGTTCTAAAATGATATAAGCCTCAGGGCAATGAGGAAATATACCAAACCCATACAGAGACTCATTCTGCAAAATACCTGTCCCTGAACGACTCCTGAAAGTTGTCAAGTCATGAAAACAAGGAAAGTTTAAGAAACTGCAATAGACCAGAGTAAGCTAAGGGAGGTATCTGTAGCTTTTTGCTATATATCCTAATGCAGTTCAGTATCCTATATGGGAATAGGAAACTGGGAAAGAACATTTCTGGAAAAACTGGTAAAATTTCAATAAAACCTGGAACTTAGTTAAAGCTACCCTCCAGAAAGATGCTGGTGTAATTGTGAGGCATAAAGAAGGTCATTTCACATATACACATTTCAGACATTGCAAGTATTTTCTCTACATAACACCCACTTCATTTTGACTTCACTAAGATGGAAATGTAAAGTATGGCATACTTAACTGAATGGAAATCTTCAAACACAAAGGATCAAAAATATTTAGACTGCATGATCTGACTATAATGCAATAATAAAAAATTGGCAAAGAAACATCTTTTAAAATGCCATTCATTTGGAAAATATCAATAACTATATTAATATATATCTCCGTGGAATTTTCATGCAAGACTACTGGAGCAGATTGCCATTATTTTCTCCAAGGCATCTTCCTGACCCAGGATTGAACCCAGGCCTCTTTTGTCTCCTGCAGTGGCTGGAGAGTGATTTACCAGTTGAGTGACCAGGAAAGTCCATACAATATATAGTCTTGTCTTTAGAAGAGAATATTAGAATATGCTTGGAAATGAATGATAATGAACATTCTATTCAGTAAAAATTGTGTGACACAGTTAAATTTGTATGGAGAAACAATGGAAACAGTAACATACTTTATTTTCTTGGGGTCCAATATGATTATGGGTGGTGACTGCAGCCATGAGCTTAAAAGATATGTGCCCCTTGGAAGAAAAGCTACGCCAGTCCTAGAAAGCATATTAAAAAGCAGAGACAGTACTTTGCTGACAAAGTCCATCTAGTCACAGCTATGGTTTCTCCAGCAGTCATGTATGGATGTGGCAGTTGGATCATAAAGAAGGCTGAGTGCTGAAGATTTGATGCTTTTGAAGTGTAGTGTCAGAGAAGACTCTTGAGAGTCCCTTGGACAGCAAGATCCAACCAGCCAATCCTAAGGGAAAGCAACTCTGAATATACACTGGAAGCCCCAACAGTTTGGCCACCTGATGTGAAAAGCAAACTCATTGGCAAAGATTTTGATGCTGGGAAAGACTGAGGGCAGGAGAAGAAGTGGGCAGCAAAGGATGAGATGGTTAGATAAGTATCACCAACTCAGTGGACATGTGTTTGAGCACACTCCAGGAGAGAGTGAAGGACAGGGAAGGCTGGTGTGCTGCATGCAGTTCACAGGGTTGCAAAGAGTCCAACATGACTGAGGGCCTGAACAACAACAACAAATTAAGTAAATTTATAGCATTAGATATAAGAGAAATGACAGTTACAAATAATTATCTCAAAAGTTGTGAAGATGAGCAACAGAACAAACTTTTAGTGACAAGAAGGAATGGAATTAGTAAAGAATGAAAAATGAATATAATAGGTAAGAAAATATTGTAATGAAACCAAAACTTTATTCTCCCATATGTCTACTAGAAGACTTTCAGCAGAACAGGGCATTTAAAAAAGACTCTGTAAAGGGCCGAGAAAGAAATATTTTAGGCTTTGCGAACATGATCATTGGTGATTAATCAAGTTTTCAGCCATAGATAATAACCCATGAAACTGGCAAGGCCCTGTTCCAACTTTAAGGACTCCGAAAATTGAATTTCACACAATTTTCACTTCAGAAAATAATATTCTTTTCAGTTTTCTTCACTCATTATAAGTGTAAAGGTCTACAATAAATAAAAGAAGAAGAAGAAGTAAAGCTCATTCTCAGCTCACTATAAACGCTGCAAAAACAGGGACGGGCTGCCTTATATTGATCAAAATGTAATTCCAAGAGGAGGGACTTCAAGATCCAGGTGTATGTCAAGTTTCTAAAGAACGATCTTGCCTAAGGCACGTCACCCAGAGGGCTGTGAGTGCTGGACACCATCAGTGGACTCCCCCGGTAGACTTGGAGGCCATTCTCAGCCCTGTGCCTTGGCGACTGTGCAATCTGTTTTGTTTGTTTGTTTGTTTTCTTTTTTCCCCTTCGGTGAGGTGAGTAATCTTGACAGAACAAAGACGCTTGAGATTCCGATTCAGCCTGACCACGCCCCCAGCGGGTGTCTCCAGAGGTTCCACCACCAGCTCATGTGCCCAACTCAGCCTCACGGCCAATCAGATTGCAGGCACCGACACCTAACAAACAACCATTGGTGGCAGCGGTTACGCCTGTAGGGACAGCGGAGGCTGGCGCTAGAGGCCTGAGGAGGCGTCGTCCCTTCAGGCTCGCCTCCTCAGGCTTAATCTGGGAACAGCCTAGGACAGGTCAGCACCTGGCAGTGCTGGCACTGCTGTCAACGGGGACCGGCAAGGACTGGGACATAGTGCGGGACAAACCGGTGCCTGAAGGCCAAAGGGAAGGTTCCTCTGGTGCCCACTCGTGCAGGGCCTTGCTTGGCAGGGACCAGTGAGGATCTTCGGGCCCTCAGGAGGGAGCATGAGGCCGGACCCACAGGCCCCAGGCCCCTTTCCCCCTCTTCCCTTTCTAGTCTGGGCAGACGCTTCTCTCCAGCAGCTTTCCTGCCTTAGGGTGGGACGAACCAGCCCTAGTAAGGGCCTATTAGGTCCTTGGCCACCAGCCCCCACCCAGGTCTCCTGTGGAACCTAATATATTTAAACACAGACAGACAGACAGACACACACACACACACACACAGACACACACACACAGAAACCCACACACACACACACAGACACAGACACACACACACAGACACACACACACAGACACAGACACACAGACACACACACAGACACACACACACACAGACACACACACACAGACACACACGCACACACACACCCCTCTCCCCCTCACAGCAGGTCTGTGATTCTGGCCCAACAGGGTTCTGCATCCATCACATTAAGGGGGCCGCAGCAAAAAAAAAAAAAGTAAAATCTATCTAGTGGCCTCTATACTTCTGCGGCACTTTTGTCGTTTTCCTGTTTCCTCTGCCTCTTCTCGTATTCCAGGGCTTCCCCTGTCCCTGGGGACCCTGCAATTCAGGTCTTTGGTTCAGGAAGTTGGCAGATGAGGTATTTGTTTGTTTATTTGTTACTGAAAGAAAGGAGGTGGGAGGAAGAAGCTCAGCTAAGAAGAGTTCAATCACTTGCTCTGGTTGAGTGTGAGACACCTGATCAACATCCGGAGGGTGGGACCAGGTAGGACCTGGGGGATAGAAAGTTCCAGAATAGATAACACCCTGACCTTTCCCTCTGCTTGCTCACAGGATATGACCTTTTCCTGCCTAGGATGTCTCAAGTGCTCAGGTTTTCAGTGTGCCTCTGAGGTAAGGTGACAGACATTTCTATAATAAGTGACAAAGTTGTGTCTTTCTTGCCTTCTGTTTTTCTCCTTTCATTCATGGACTGACAGGTTTCTGCTGAGAGAGTTTTTCTGATTGGGGATTAGCTGACCCTGATTGCTGCTGGTGACTTCAGGGCAATCATGGTTTCAGGTTTGCAGCTGAGTTGCAACCTTAAAACCAGGCAGGGTGACTTGCTTTGTGCTGCTTTCTTGAAAGAAAAAAAGTAAGAGCATCACGGGTTTTAAGCTTTGTAGAGCTGACTCCTACCACTTGGTGAGGATAAACTGGCGCAGTGTACATATCCTAAGGTTTTAGCTACAAAAGCAAAGCAGTGCAGGTGTGGGAGTTCCCTGGTGGCCTGGTGATTAAGATTCTGGGTTTTCACCACAGTGGTCTCAATTCAATCTCTGGTCAGGGAACTGGGACCTCACGAGCCAAGCAGCATGTCCAAGTGAATAAATGAATAAAGAGGTTCATTCAGAGAAAACGTGTGGTGATTTAACATGTTTACATGGGATTGCTTGCTCATTTCTGTACACTTAAAGGGCTTTATTTCATTAAGTAAGTGAACCCTGGATGGGGGTGGGGGACCATCTGAGTTCATTTCATGCCTGTAAACAAGAACATATGTAGCTCTATGCCCAGCAACTTTTGCCTACAGCTGTATTGTATAATTATGTATTGCTGGCACAGCTTTGAACTTCACAGCATGTTTTGTTTTGTACACAACATGTGGCTTCATTGAATATTAGTTCCCCAATGAGGTATCGAACACAGGATCCTGTCAGTGAGAGGGCTGAGTCCTAACGAAACCACTGGACTGACAGGCAACTCCTGATTTTAGGTGCTTTGGTTTGTTTTGTGTGTGTGTGTGTGTGTGTGTGTGTGTGTGTGTGTGTGTGTGTGTGTGTGTGTTTGTTTAATTTTTTCTATATTTATAGGAGACCTCTTCTGTGTTTAAATATGATGTGAATGCTATAATAACTTGAAATGTGTTTCTTACATATTATCACAAAACTGAATAGTTTGAAAGAGCTTACACTTGTTATCTCTTGGCCTAGAATCCAGTTGGGTAGTTTAACCTCAGATTCGCTCCTGAGGGTCAAGCTTTTATCTGGTTTGGCAATCTCTGAAGACTTGGCTTGTTGAATCTAAGCTCTCACACTTGGCTATACTCATGAAGCCTCAGTTCCTCCTTCTGTGCACCTCTCCAAGGGGCTGCTCTTGTGGAGGCTGCTGTCTTTTCCTAGAATGAGGGATTCAGCAAAGAACTTGCACCCAAGATAAAGTGCAGATTCTTTTTTCGGATGTTACACATCTTCACTTCTGTATTTGCTTACTCTCTCAGGTCAACCCTATGATAGGTTGAGAGAGAATGACACAGGGGTGGAAATATCAGGAGATGTGATTCATTTGAAGGCTGGTTAATCCACCATGCCAGCCTTTCTTCATATGATCTCAGTTCTGTTACCGTGAGCAAATTATTTGGCTTGTGTACACTTCTTGTGTTCTGCTGCTGCTGCTAAGTGACTTCAGTCGTGTCTGACTCTGTGCAAAGCTATAGACAGCAGCCCACCAGGCTCCCCTATCCCTGGGATTCTCCAGGCAAGAACACTGGATTGGATTGCCCTTTCCTTCTCCAAGGCATCAGATGGAAAAGTGAAACTGAAGTCGCTCAGTCGTGTCCCGGTCTTTGAAACCCCAAGGACAGCAGCCCTCCAGGCTTCTCTGTCCACGGGGTTTTCCAGGCAAGAGTACTGGTATGGGTTTCCATTGCCTTCTCCAGCTTGTGTGTTCTCCAGCTTGATCTACTCAATTCTTGTTTATTCAATGATATTCTAGCAAGTCTCTTCTTTATACTGGATTAAGTTTTCTGTTTCTCTAGATGGTTCCCATCAGCAAACAGACTGATTAAAAATTAAAAATCCATCTTTTGGTGACACATCCTGCTTCTGCTGCTTTTATTTCATATTTGCTTATTATAGATTTCTGCAGAGTTACTCGTAGACTTTGTGACCTCGAATTCTCTCATTTTTCTTTAAAGCCATTCTTGTCAAGGCCACCAGTGAATTTCAAATGTTTCACTCAGTGGTCAATTTTTAGTTGTTGTTTTATTTAATTTATTGGCAGCTTTTATCAGAGTAGTTCATTTCTTCCTCCCTGAAACAAATGTTTCACTTGGATTACAGAGTGCTTCTCTTGCCTGCTTCTCTCCTACCTACAGTCCCCCCACATACAATGTGTGACCTTTGTGTCTGGCTTTTTTCAGATGTGATATTTTCTTTTTAAATATTTTTTTTCTTTAGCCATGTGGTATGTGGTATCTTCATTCCCAGCCCAGGGATGGAACATGTGGAGAGTCTTAAACACTGGATCTCCAGGTAAGTCCCCTAACTTGTGTATTTTCAAGATTCATCCATTTCATGGCTGAATAGCAGTGAGTGTTTTGTTTTATTTTTATGGCTGAATATGGTATATGAATATGGTAAATGACTTCCATGTAGTCCAGTTTGAGCATATACCACAGTTTGTTTATCCATTCGTCAGTCACTGGATAATACTTGGATGGTGTCCTCTTTGTGGCTATTGTGAGTAATGTTGCTGTGAACACTGATTTTGCATGGACTGAACATTTTTAGTTTTTATGGATATATACAAAAGAGTGAAATTGCTGGATCATATGGCTACTCTATACTTAATTTTTGAGGTGCTGACAAACCAGTTTTCCAAAGTGGTTGTACCATTGTACAGCAATTACATCAACAGTATCTGAAGATTCCTTTCCTCCACATCCTCTGCAGCACTTGTTGTTAGTCCTCTTTTTGACTGTAGCCAACCTAATGGGTGTGAAGTAGTATCTCAGTGAGACTGATTTACATTTTGCTAGGGGCTTCCCTGGTGGCTCAGAAGGTAAAATGTCTGCCTGCAGTGTGGGAGACCTGGGTCAGGAAGATCCCCTCGAGAAGGAAATGGCAATCCACTCCAGCACTCTTGCCTGGAAAATCCCATGGATGGAGGAGCCTGAAAGGCTACAGTCTGTGGGGTCACAAAGAGTTGGAAATGTCTGTTCATATTATTTTCCTGGTTGTTAATTTTTTTAATTGTTGTAAAAGACACCTAACTTAAATTTTTACCATTTTAACCATTTTTGCATGCTAAGTATTTCACACATATTCATCAGCCTTTAGGAGAAAGAAATGGCAACCCACTCTAGTATACTTGCCTGGAGAATCCAATGGACAAAGGGGCTTGGTGAGTTACAGTCCATGGGGACACAAAGAGTTCGACACGACTGAGTCACACACACACACACGCACAGACACACACACACACACACACACACAGTAACAGTGGTATTGTTGTTGCCATTGATTTAGCTGTGCTATGCAATTTGAAGGACAGTTCCCTGGTTGAGAATCATACCCAGGCTCTTGATAGGAAAGCTTGGAGTGCTAACCTCTAAACTACCAGGATAACCCATTATTTATGATCTCTACACCTTTTCATCTTGCAAAATTGAAACTCTGTACACATCACCTGTCCCATTAAACTGCAATCCCTCTTTTCTTCCCTGTTTCCGTAGACCCTGGACTCATCATTCTTCTTTGTTTCCTTTCTATTGCTTGACTATATTTGATATTTCATATAAGTGGAAACAAAGTATTTATCTTTTTTATGACTGATTTATTTAATTTGACTTGATGTCTTCAATGATCATGCATCTTGTAACATGTGACAGAATTTCCTTTATATGACTAAATAATGTTTCATTGTGTGTATATATCACATCTGATTGCCATTTAGATGCTTCTACCTCTTAGTTGTTGTGATTAGTGCTGCTGTGATTAGTGCTGTTGTGAACATGGCTGTGCAAATATCTCAAGACCCCATGTTAGCTTCTTTTGACTTTATATCCTGAAGTGGAATTGCTGAATCATGTGTTAGTTGTATTTTTTTTAATTTTTTTAGGAGCCTTTATACTGTTTTTTGTTACAGTTGCACCATTTTACAATTTATCCATAACACACAAAGATCCAGTTTCTGTACATGCGTGCCAACAGTTGTCCTTTCTTTCCTTTCCTTTACCTTTCCTTTCCTTTATATGTAAACACACACACATGCCACACAATTTATTTTCATATCCTTTTCCATTATTGTGTATCACAAAGTATGAGTATAATAGTTCCTCATGCTCTACAGTGCAATCTTGTTTATGTATTCTATACATTAATATTATAGATATTAATATTATGGATATTATTAGTTTGGAAATGCTAATCTCCAGCTCCCAGTCTATGCCTGTCCCACCCTTCCCCTCTTGGCCATCACATAGTCTGCTCTCTATAAGTGTGAGTCTGTTTCTGTTTCATAGATAAGTTCATTTGTGTCATATTTTAGAGTCCACATGTAAGTGATACCATATGATGTTTGTCTTTCATTTTCTGACTACCTAAGTATTCTTTTTAATGCTAGTGTAGATTCAAGTATTTACTTAACTTCATTTTCAGAACATTTGTTACTACTGTACTTTTAAAATAAGTATCTTATATTCTGCAAGCTTTATATTAATTCTAATACTTGTTGTTTCTTCAGGATTTCCTATATACAAAAGTATGTTATCGCCAATATACTTTGACTTTTTCCTTTCCACTCTGAAGGCTTTTTTTTTTTTTTAAACAACAACAACAGTTGTTTTTCTTAGCTGATTGCTCTGGTTATAGAACTGCCAGTATAATGAGCCAAAGTGTGGAATAGACTTCCTTGTGTTGCTCTCAGTCTTAGAGGGAAAGCTTTCAGTTTTTCATTATTAATTATAATGTTACCTGTGGGTCTTTTACAGGTACCCGGTGATTGAGAAAGTTCTCTTTTGTTCTTAGTTATTAAGTGTTTTTCTAACCCCTATTATGAAAAGGTGCTAGGTTCAGGGAAATGCTTTTTCTGTAGGCCAGATCTGCTTTTTTTGTCCTTCATTGTTTTACAATGGCATAATACTGATTGACTTTCAAATAATGAACAAACTTTGCAAACCTCCATAAATCCCACGTGATCATGGTATACAGTCATTTTTATATGTTTTTTGATGTTTGTTTGCCAGTATTTTGTTGAAGACTCTTTCACCTGTATTCATAAAGGATATGGGGTGTGTGTGTGTGTGTGTGTGTGTGTGTGTGATGTCTCTGTCTGATACTGATATGAGAGAAATACTGGCATCACTTTGGCTGCTATGTGGGGAAGAGACATGTGGAGTGAAGGATGAAGCATTGTTGGATTTAAGTTTAGTCAGGATTAGAGGGAGAAATTTAGGATATATCAGTGTGGGATTGGGGTGAGATTATCAAGAGAGTTCAGTCTCAATTTCCTAGGCCTCTATTAAGTACTTGACACTGAATTATGCTCTTTGTTAACTATATATAGATACTTTATACTTTGAATTTGCTACCTATTTTCTTTATTAACATATATGAAATTAGTA
>SJYC01108047.1:0-20614 GCA_006408675.1 Madoqua kirkii
TTCAGCTTCTTCAGCATTACTGGTTGGGGCATAGACTTGGATTACTGTGATATTGAATGGTTTGCCTTGGAAACAAACAGATTATTCTGTCGTTTTTGAGATTGCATTTCGGACTCGTCTGTTGACCATGATGGCTATTGCATTTCTTCTGAGGGATTCCTGCCCACAGTAGTAGACATAATGGTCATCTGAGTTAAATTCACCCATTCCAGTCCATTTTAGTTCACTGATTCCTAGAATGTCAGTGTTCACTCTTGCCATCTCTTGTTTGACCAATTCCAATTTGCCTTGATTCATGGACCTAACATTCCGGGTTCCTATGCAATATTGCTCTTTACAGCATCGGAACTTGCTTCTATCACCAGTCACATCCGCAGCTGGGTATTGTTGTTGCTTTGGCTTCATCCCTTCATTCTTTCTGGAGTTATTTCTCCACTGATCTCTAGTAGCATATTGGGCACCTACTGACTTGAGGAATTCCTCTTTCAGTATCCTATCCTTTTGCCTTTTCATACTGTTCATGGGGTTCTCAAGGCAAGAATACTGAAGTGGCTTGCCATTCCGTTCTCCAGTGGGCCACATTCTGTCAGACCTCTCCACCATGACCCACCCATCGTGGGTTGCCCCGTGGGCATGGCTTGGTTTCATTGAGTTAGACAAGGCTGTGGTTTTTGTGTGATTAGATTGACTAGTTTTCTGTGAGTATGGTTTCAATGTGTCTGCCCCCTGATGACCTCTTGCAATACCAACCATCTTACTTGGGTTTCTCTTACCTTGGGCGTGGAGTATCTCTTCACGGCTGCTCCAGCAAAGCGCAGCCACTGCTCCTTACCTTGGACGTGGGTAACTCCTCACCGCTGCCCTTCTTGACCTTCAACAACAAAGGTGTTTCCTGTTATGTAAATAAGGTGACTTCTGGCCCTCACCTGAAGTTAAGGGCAGGTTGCCAGGGGAACCAGCAAATTAAGGGTAGAAACTTAGTCTAACCCTCGACCTTCAGGGAAGGGAGCGGGCTTGGAGATTGAATCAGTCACCAATGACCAGTGATTTAGTTAGTCATACCAATGTAATGAAGCCTCCCCCAAAATCCAAAAGAACAGGGTGCAGAGAGCTCCTGGATTGGCAAACATGTGGAGATTCACGGAAAGTAGCACATGTGGTGAAAGCATGAAAGGTCCAGTGCCCTTTCCTGTACCTTACCTTCTGCCTCTTCCACTGGCCTGTTCCTGTGCTATATTCTTTTAGAATAAACTGGTGTTCTAGTAAGTAAAATATGTTCTGAGTTCTGTGAACTATTCTAGCAATCTAACTGAACTCAAGGATAACATATAATCTCTGATTTATAGCCAGTTTGGTCAGCTGCTGCTGCTGCTAAGTCGCTTCAGTTGTGTCTCACTCTGTGTGACCCCATAGATGGCAGCCCACCAGGCCCCCTGTCCCTGGGATTCTCCAGGCAAGAACACTGGAGTGGGTTGCCATTTCCTTCTCCAATGCATGAAAGTGAAAAGTGAAAGTGAAGTTGCTCAGTCGTGTCCGACCCTCAGTGACCCCATGGACTGCAGCCCACCAGGCTCCTCTGTCCATGGGATTTTCCAGGCAAGAGTACTGGAGTGGGGTGCCATTGTCAGAAGTACAGGTAATAACCTGGACATGTGACTGGTAAGTGGGGGCAGTCTTGTAGGGCTGAACCCTTAACCCATGATATCCAATGCTATCTCTGGGTAGATAGTGTCAGAATTGAGCTGAATTATGGGATGCCAGCTGGTATCCTGAGAATTGCTTGTTGGTCTGGGCTCTCCCCTGCTCCCCAACTCCCACAGAGGAACTCAGTGCAGAACACCTTTATCAAGTGAGAAGGGTTTAGAATTCTCTCAGAGAGCTTGACATGTCTCCCAGCAATTTGGAGGACCTGGTGAGTGGTGCCCAGTTTCTAGAATAGAAATATCTGAAGGTTAGAGGCATTCTGGAGCTTTACACAGTAGCAGAGCCTAAAGTGGAGCAGCGTGTGCTTCCAGGATTTAGAGGGCACCAAACATGCTGTTTTCCATGGGCAAGAATGGACACTGGAAAGATTAACTGAGGATGGGCTGATTTCAAAGGACTCTGCCCAAGGCGTATGAATGCAAGGGTAAGATGACCTAAATAATCAGGATACATGATCTGCTCTTAGCAATAATGCAGTCCTCTAAGGGGGCCTTTGAGGAACCTACAAAAATTCCCTATGACCAACATTTAGGCATCAACATCCAGAGAGTCTTGACAGAAATTATGAGGTCAGCAGTCAAGTAAGATGCTCCTTCCCACCCCCTCCCCCTTAACTCTCCTCCAACCCTCAATCCTAACAAGGAAAGGAGCTGCATAGCAAACCCAGGAGGAAGAGAGGAGTTATTAAGGTGAAGGAATAGTAAACAGCTGACCCCGCCTCGAATTCCATGGTGGGCTTACCCCCAAAACACTCCTTTTCTGGCAAACACTATTTGTTGAATAGTACTTCCAGCTTCCTGTGAAAAGAAACATTTCAACTCTCTTTCCCAACTTGAGCCATGCTCCAGATTTTAAGAATTATACTAATCAGTCATAGAATAGTGGCAAAAAGTAAGCAAACCCTCTGTCTTAAAGATTCTTACTCTTAAGTCCTTATTTTCTTTATTATTATCTTTTAATGTTATCTTACTTGATTTTAGACCCCTCCTGGCAAAGAGTCAGACAGGACTGAGTGAGGAACATTTTCACTTTTTGACTGTTTAGAAAATGATCCTTCTGAAATAGCCTGAGCCTCCCTACTTAAAGCAATCTAAACATCATGGTATAGAAAGAGACTTAATTAACAGAGGAAAGAGTGTCATAAGCCTGACATAAGCCAACTGAACACTGGAAACTCGAGATCATGCAACCCTGGGAAAGACCCTACAGGTTCAGAAAGTTTTTCAGTTTCTGCCCTAAGCTCTCGTTCTCTTCCCCAGACTGGTGACTCAGAATCCTCAACTATGTACTTGGCTTACTCAACAACTAGAAACTTTCTGCATAGACTTGACCCTCTGGGAGAAGCCTTTTTGCAAGTTTCTTATCAGCCTGCTCATCATGCAGCTGGAGGTGGGACTTATGAGGAACACGGGAAAATGTTTACCACCACCAGGAGCAGAAAGGAGCCCAAATCCGATTTCTTTCCTCTGAGCTTCTTCCCTGGGAGAAAACGTTCCTTCATCTAGATTAAAGACCACAGGGAACAAAGAAAGTCACAAAGATATTGAACTTAATTTCCAGTACCACTCTTACATAAGAACTAGTAACTGGTAGCTAAATTATCTCATTCTTGCTGCTAATGAACAGTGAAGGTGCCAAAACACCAAAGCAGCACAGAAGAAACATGGAAGAACCAAAGGGTTTCGATCATTTGTGAAAATGGGTATTCAGTCTTTGAATAATTAAGGATATCTAACTTGTAGGATATTAAAGAAATCCCTAATCTACATTTATGTTAGAGTATGTCATTACTAACCCAGATTCAAGTTTTAACAGGATATCTATGAGCAACTCTACTGAAGATTTTCTCTTATTGGCTGGATTACATATCAAAATAAGGGAAATGCTGAATTACAGACTTTATTTTGGGGGGCTCCAAAATCACTGCAGATGGTGACTGCAGCCATGAAATTAAAAGAAACTTATTCCTTGGAAGAAAAGTTATAACCAACCTAGATAGCATATTCAAAAGCAGAGATATTACTTTGCTCACTAAGGTCCGTCTACGAAAAGGTATGGTTTTTCCAGTAGTCATGTATGGATGTGAGAGTTGGACTGTGAAAAAAGCTGAGCGCCAAAGAATTGATGCTTTTGAACTGTGGTGTTGGAGAAGACTCTTGAGAGTCCCTTGGTCTGCAAGGAGATCCAACCAGTCCATTCTGAAGGAGATCAGCCCTGGGATCTCTTTGGAAGGAATGATGCTAAAGCTGAAACTCCAGTACTTTGGCCACCTCATGGGAAGAGTTGACTCATTGGAAAAGACTCTGATGCTGGGAGGGATTGGGGGCAGGAGGAGGAGGGGACGATAGAGGATGAGATGGCTGGATGGCATCACTGACTCGATGGACATGAGTCTGAGTGAACTCCGGGAGTTGGTGATGGACAGGGAGGCCTGGAGTGTTGCGATTCATGGGGTTGCCAAGAGTTGGACACAACTGAGTGACTGAACTGAACTGAAGTGATACATTGAATATTTAATAAATTAATCCCCATGTTGACAGTAGGAGTTCCAGAAATAATGTCTGCTGCATGACAGGACTTAATCAATACTTAATAATGGCTTCAGAGCAGGTCAATGCCTGATATGTTTGCAATCCAAATTAGAAGCACTGAAGAATCATATTCAAGGTTAAATTCCTCTAAAAAGACTGCTGGTGGTTATGAATAGCTAAAGGAAAGGCAAGAAGATTGAAGCTTTCATTAGCATTACTCCTTTAAATATGAACTTATTCAAATAAATTTTGGCCCTGATTTCTAGGTCATACTATTTTCCTTTTATATTTTTCATGTAAGTGAATTGTACCAAATTGTCTTGAGGGCTCTGCAGTAGTTTTTGACTCTAAAATCCATACCACTTCTCAGAGGAGGAAGAAGAAGAGGAGGAGGAAACAGGGAGAGGGAAGGTGGGGAGAGAGAAAGAAGAGGAAAGAAGGAAAGAAAATAAAGAGTGGTGATGGAAGAGGAAGGAATAAGGGGAGAAAAAGTGGGGAAAAGGAAATGAAGGAGAGAAGGGAGAGGGAACAGGAGATACACAGAGGGGACAGCAGGAGCAGGGAGGACCAGATACCTCTCATTCATTTTGATCCTAAATTTTTTATACAAAATATTTGAAAGAGAGCCCCTAGATATGTATATGGTGGGTGATGGGAGTTCCTCATTTCTGGAGAACTAAAAAAATTCTATGCAATCCTTAATCAGGACATAAATACTTGTTTTAAACTTTAAAGTATTATACAATTTCAGTACAAATTTTTTAATAGATTTAAACTAGACTCATCATGAAGGAGAAGGCGATGGCACCCCACTCCAGTACTCTTGCCTGGGAAATCCCATGGACGGAGGAGCCTGGTGGGCTGCAGTCCATGGGGTCGCGAAGAGTCGGACACGACTGAGCGACTTCACTTTCACTTTCATGCATTGGAGAAGGAAATGGCAACCCGCTCCAGTGTTCTTGCCTGGAGAATCCCAGGGACAGAGGAGCCTGGTGGGCTGCCGTCTATGAGGTTGCACACAGTCGGACACGACTGAAGCGACTTAGCAGCAGAAGCAGCAGCATGAAGATAGTACAAACTAACATTCTTATGTAATTAAAATTTTTTTCTGTCAGATAATTGCATGACACTTGGTAGAGAATTTTAATTCTAGGAGAGGATAAGTTGACGGTGACTTTGGAAGGTCCTGAGCAGGGCTTTTCTAAGAACTGAGCAGACTGTTAAGACAGAAAGGAAAGGAGATGGTAAGGAGGTTAACCTCCGTGGTTATTTACATCTGGCTGGATTGCATTTGTTTTAGGTTTGCTGTCCTGGTTGGGTCTCCTTGGCAACCTCTTTATGGATCTGATAAAGCTAATAAAGAAATACACTGGAGTAGGCTCAGATGAAGGGATTCCCACTTCGCAAGTTGGTCTGCCTGTACGTAACTTACAAAGAAGTACTGATTTAGCCACCTGAGCTGTAATTTTCTCCAAGGATATTATGTTGAAAAGAGATCACTATACGAGAAGGCCCTGCATTAAGCCCTACATGTCATTGGTTTGATGAAGACTGAGGAAAACAGGAATAACTCAAGTATGTTGAAGATCAGTGACTTCATAGTTATTAAAAAAAACTTATTAATGATCTTGAAAAGATTCCATATAAACACAAACATATACATTGGTAACAATATATAAAAATATCTGCCAATATTTTTCTGACTTAGGCTATTAAATTTCATATTAAAATATGATAAAAAGATATTTATTAAATAGACCTTATAGACAAAGTTTGAAAAATAGTGAAGTATACTTAGGAAACTCTATACAAAGAACAAGCAGTTTAGAGTATTTTTTCTAAAATGATAAGAACAAAGTTAGTATGTAGTTATAACATTAGTAATTGAAATTTAATTGAGGACTGAGCATGTGTTAGGCACCGTTCCATCTGCTTTCAATGTATTTACCATCTTATGTAATTCTCACAAAACCCCTCTGCAATAAATACTGTTCTGTTACTGTAACTATTATTCTGTTTTGTAAAGGTGGAATTAGCAACAGAAAATTCTATGGAATGTACTGTTGTATACAAAGAGAATAGATTATGCCTGAACTTGAGGGTATCAGAGAGTTAATCTCATACATCTCAACTTGAGATACTGAAAAGTATTTAGTAGACCCAAGACAATAAAGTTTATAAAGTTGATATAAAGGGAGAGAGGATAACAAAAAAGCAAATTCTTAGACTTCAAAATGCTGTCTGTTTGGCTTAAGGAACTCTAAAATAATGAATTATGTTTGTTTAGTTTGTTTTTGTAATATATTGCTAGTTGGTGTGTTAAAGAGCTTTTAAATCTCAGCAGCACAAGAAAAAAGACTTGGCTATGGGCAGGTTCCATCTTTCAGTTAAATTGGCTAGAGAGACCTAACATCTTGGATGTGCTTATATTATGTTGCCACCACTTAAAGCATAAGTAAAACAAATACACTTTAAACATAAGTAAAATAAAATAAACCAAATAATATGAATAGTATTTTTGGAGCAACAGCAAAGTGCTGTGCTTTGATTGTTCAGAATTCTGCTTTCAATGTATTTACCATCTTATGTAATTCTCACAAAACCCCTCTGCAATAAATACTGTTCTGTTACTGTAACTATTATTCTGTTTTGTAAAGGTGGAATTAGCAACAGAAAATTCTATGGAATGTACTGTTGTATACAAAGAGAATAGATTATGCCTGAACTTGAGGGTATCAGAGAGTTAATCTCATACATCTCAACTTGAGATACTGAAAAGTATTTAGTAGACCCAAGACAATAAAGTTTATAAAGTT
The DNA here is from genome assembly GCA_006408675.1 of Madoqua kirkii. Classification (NCBI taxonomy): domain Eukaryota; kingdom Metazoa; phylum Chordata; class Mammalia; order Artiodactyla; family Bovidae; genus Madoqua; species Madoqua kirkii. The sequence continues at coordinate 7,052 of SJYC01108047.1, forward strand.
GATATAAAGGGAGAGAGGATAACAAAAAAGCAAATTCTTAGACTTCAAAATGCTGTCTGTTTGGCTTAAGGAACTCTAAAATAATGAATTATGTTTGTTTAGTTTGTTTTTGTAATATATTGCTAGTTGGTGTGTTAAAGAGCTTTTAAATCTCAGCAGCACAAGAAAAAAGACTTGGCTATGAGCAGGTTCCATCTTTCAGTTAAATTGGCTAGAGAGACCTAACATCTTGGATGTGCTTATATTATGTTGCCACCACTTAAAGCATAAGTAAAACAAATACACTTTAAACATAAGTAAAATAAAATAAACCAAATAATATGAATAGTATTTTTGGAGCAACAGCAAAGTGCTGTGCTTTGATTGTTCAGAACTGAGCTTAGCATGGATCTTGTTTACACTTCTAATTTTCTTTTCATTCCTCCAAGAAGTAAAGGGCTAAAATAGCAATCAGTGCTCTACTAGCACTAGGCAGGTGACAGTAAGAAACGTGGTTTAACTGTGACTGTCAGTAAAATAGTGGCCTACACATACCACTGGTGCCCACACTGGTCAGTGTAGGCCACAGAAAAGCACCTAGTAGTTGTGTGTATTCAAATTTGTGAAATCTAATCCAGAACACTATTAGGCATATCATGACAAATCTTTTGCGAACTAGAGAATCTATTTGTAATGTGAAATATCTCTTGTGTTTTTAAGCTTGTGTAATGTGGTCTTCTTACACAAGAAACTTCTGGAATTTTTTGAATTCTAAGGGTCTTTCTCAGAAAAGTTGTACGGAAAAGACATATTTTATGGTTTGACTTGTAAGCAGAAGGTGTGGTGGCAATAGATGATGAATGGTAAAGAGAAACTTCCTCAAGGACAGCCAGAACAGACCGGCCCAAGGCTCAGGTCCACTTAGGCCTTAACCGACCCAGCGCTCTTGGCTTAACTCCGTGCGCTCTAAGGGGCAGGCTGTTAGGAGGGTGAAACTACATATCCCAGGATGCAGTTGTCCCTCCCAAGCTGTAGGTAGCCTGCTCATTCCTCTCACTGCACTCTGGGGAGTGTAGTTTATTCCTAATCAGTAATTGCGTACACTGTCTAGGAAACCAAGGCTGTTAAATTAGAGGGATCGGCCTCTCTATTGGCCCCGCCCTTCCATTGACCCCGCCCCTCCATTGACCCGCTCCAGGTTGCTTAGGAGATAGGGACGCCGAATCTTGGACTGTCCTCACCGGGAACAGGATAGGTACAGAGAGAAATCCTTCGAGGTCTGTGTCAGGGCCGCCATGGATAGCTCTGACAGTTCCTGCCAGGAGTGCAGCCATGGACAATACTGGTTGGAACTCGGACCCACGGACTTAATGGAGCGCAAGGGCTCCCTAACCCTCCGCTCTCATCACAAGAAATACTCGAAGCCAGTATTGGTGTATTCCTGGTGAGCGAGCTCTCTGCGGGTTCCTAGGTGCTGGGAGATGAAAAAGAAGGGAAGGGATGGGGGACGGAGGAGGAAAGGAGAGTAAGAGAGGACGAGGGTGAAGAGCATGAAGTAAACAGGAAACAAGAAAAAAGGAAAAGAAGAGCAGATAAAGAAAAACATCATTCAAGAGAGAGAAATCAGAAGAGAGAAAAGAAAGGGAAACAGATCTTCAAAGGAGAAATGGAGAGTGTAGGATTGAGAGTTTGGGCAGGGCAGACGAGAGGTAGAAGAGTCCTCCAAGAGCAGCTCCCTAGCACACACGGAGACCTGCTGCCACCAGACCCTATACGTCAGAGGTCACAGATCACCCACACAGAGAGTGGAGGTGGAGGGCATCTGCAGAGGCCAGGGAATCATGGCAGAGTCTGTTAGGAGACCAAGGTACAGGAGAAGATGTCTGTTCAGAGGATGGCCTCAGGACTGCAATTTCTTGGGGGCAATGAAACACAATGAATGATTTGAAAGAGGTCCCTAAAATATTCCCTGTGTCCCCCACTGGGTAAACCAGCAAACATAATTTATTTGATATGCACTGTGTTTACATTTTTTTTTCTTTTAAATTAATTGACCACATTTAAAACCAGGAAATTTCACATGGAAATAGAGGATTGTGTCTTCTTTTGAAAAGCTGAAAGCCTTGGCAGCAACTATGAATGCACTGGCTACTGTTTAAGATGAGTGTACTCCTTTCTCTGGTAATTTTGACTTCTTGCTTGACCTCAGGAAGCATTTACTTCCCTGCATTAAGTTTTGGGCTTGAAATTCACTTAGAGATTCTGCTGTTTATTAAATATGACAGTGCCCAGTAGCAAAAAATGACGCATATGATTGGGAGGAAAAAATGAGGCCTTTTAGAATTTTGTCCTTTGGATCAATTTTCCTGGTTGTATTGTTGAGAATTATTGTTTCTGGATTATTTGAATATTCTGGGGAAGAGGAAGATCTGAAATGAAATTTCATATCTTGTCCTCTTTATACTTTCACTTTTGAAAGAAAATAATTCTGACTCTAGCCCAGGGCTAAACTCTCCTTGCTCCCTTCATTCATGTAATGTATGTGACTCCTGTTGTTTCTGTCTTGCAAATTGTCTATAGTCTACTCCCTTTCCCATGAGCTTTCTCATTTACTTTTACTTCTTATCCCTAAAACAAACTCTTGCCTACTTTGAACTCACTATGGCAGGTTATATTAATTTGAAATCAAAACCTACACTGGGAAGTAGAAAAATCCTCTTTAGCCTCACAGAGGGGTTACCCCACAGGCCTCAAGCAAAACACTTAACTCTTCCATGATTTTGTTACTCCATAAGGATTTAGGTCATAACATAAATCACTGCTAGAAACTGTTGTTAAGGAGAAAGGCATTTTTCAAGTGGACAGTGCTTCTGGTCCCTTCTGTACCTCTTTTGCTTTGAAGATTTTCCTTGTGGTCATCACAGACATCAGTAACAAAACACAGAAAAATATGTATGAGAAAGAGGATGAGGATCTTGGTGGGAGAAAAGGGTGGTATAACTGAAAGTCATTCTGATCACTGCTGGAACTGTAAAGAGTTCTCATGTTGTTGGTTTTAGAAAGGGAGCAGGAAGAAATAAATTCAACGCAACAAATATTTTTATGTCATGGACTTTGCTATGTGTTGGAGATACAGAGATGGATGAAGTGGTTCAATGAGATAATTTATATAAAGCATTTAATACCATGCCTGTGCATGTTAAGGAGTCAGTCATACATAGTAACTAATATTTATTTAGCATAATATAATGATTAAAAGCTTGGATTTTAGGTTCCAACACCAGTTCTGGCAGCTTGTGATATGGTAAGTGACATGACTGTTCTAGACCTCTGTTTCTGCAACTGTAAAATGGGGTTGATAGTATTACTATAAGATTAAACAAGGTATTATATGTGAAGCATCTTTTGACAGATAGCCTAGCAGGTAACACAGTAAAGATTATATACATGTATTAGGATATGATCATTGACTTCAATGAATTTCATTGGCCAATAAAGTAGAATGTCAATAAATTCAGTATAATTTGATTTGTGCAAAATAGAGATGAGTGTAAGAGGCAAATGTAATAGGAGCAGGTGGTTAGTGTGCATATGGTTTTCTGAGCAAGGTTTAGAAGGAAAAATAGGGGTTCTATAGGTACACAAAAGAGAATAGACAAGAGCAATGTAATAGGAAGAAGCACTGTCAGAGGGAAATAGAAGAGGTTCTCTATAGTTGGTAAATACAGTTGATCTCATTCCTGGTAGATTCTGTATCAGCAAATTCCTCACAAAAATTTATATGTAACCCCAGTCATTACTTGCAGTGCTTTGATGGTCATGTGCTGAGAGGCAAAAAAAATTTGAATCATCCCACACACAGTCTCAGTTGATGTCAGACACTCTGCCTTCTTGTTTTAGCTCCTCTTCCTGTAAACAAGTATTCTTTTCACAGTCTACTTAGTGCCATGTTTTTTGCATTTTTGTACATTTTGTTGGTGATATCATTGTTCAAGTGGCCCCCAAACATAGTGCTGAAGTGCTGTCTAGCGTTCCTAAGTGCAAGAAGGCTGTTATGTGCGTCATGAAGAAAGTATATGTGTTACATAAACTTCATTCGGACTTGAGTTACAATGCTATTGGCTGTAATTTCAGTGTTAGTGAGTCAACAATATGTATTGAACAAGATGTGTTTAAACCAGAGACACACATAAAACTGGGTCACGTATTGATTAGTTGATGAAAATGTGACCTGAGGCTCATAGGAACCTAGTCCTATATTTCCCCTAGGAACAATGATTCAGTATTTTCTAATTGTTTGTGACTTTTTAGAACATAACAGCCTCAAATAATGAGAATCAATTGTCAAATCTGAGATACACTCGCATTTCTCTGAGCTGGCTGTGCTGCTGGCATCCTTGTTTTCCTTCCATATCCAGTCACCAAGATCTGTCCTAAAAAAAAAAAAAAACCAAACTATATAAAGTTCATGTTGTATACATTTCTAGATGAATAAATGTCATTGACCATTTTGTTTTTATGTATTCTGGTCATTACTGTTTGCTTTCTTTTGACTTATTTTGTTATATATTAAAACTTTTATTGAATTAAAAAAAGACTTTTATTGAATTTTAACTTTATGTTAGTGATTAACTGATGAACACCTACTATCTAAAATACACCATTTGAAGGTACGTCAGTAGTGGGTCAGTGGTTAAGACTCCATGCTTCCACTGCAGGTGCCACAGGTTTAATCCCTGGTCAGGGAACTAAGATTCTGCATGTTTCATGGTGTGGCATAAAATAAAATATAAAATAGTCATTTTGTGGCCTCTCAGTTGAGTAGTTGATCAACTAAGGGACTGTGCCTATAGGTTTGCAAAATATAATCTAACTGGGAGAAATTCTGAGGTGCCTCTCAATAAACATTTAAGTGATTCCTGTGTTTCTTTTTATGCAGAATGTAATGCAAGTCTGTTTGACTTCATTACACATTAAGACCAGTTATGTATAATAGACATGATAAGCCGAAATACCCAGACTGGTTGTTAAATGTGTTTCTGGTCCATTACTGGATAAGAAATTGTACAGGAGCCTTGTCTTCTTGCAGTTGGAGTGGTGAATAGAGAGGCGTATCACTTGCGTTATACCTTGATGCTTCTGAATGAGAAAGATTTTTTCTAGAATTATCTTTCTCTGTTCATTCCTGTAGCATTTATGTAGTTATATCATCAGATGTTTCCATTGGCAATTATGAGTTGAGGGAAAGTTTTCTCTCGGGATATCTTCCCATTCATTGGAATAATTAAATACTAAGAACCAGGACAACTAGATTTGTCCTTAATAAATTCTCTAGTGTGAGGCTAGTTCTTATTTATTTATTTAATATACTTATCTCTTTTTCCTTGGCCAAATTGACATCTGATAGTAAGTGATGTGAGAAGGCAATGGCAACCCACTCCAGTACTCTTGCCTGGAAATCCCATAGCCAAAGGAGCCTGGTGGGCTCCAGTCCATGGGGTCGTGAAGAGTCGGTCGCGACTGAATGACTTCGCTTTCACTTTTCACTTTCTTGCCTGGAGAATCCCAGGGACGCAGGAGCCTTGTGGGCTGCCATCTATGGGGTTGCATGGAGTTGGACAGGACTGACACAATTTAGTAGCAGCAGCAGCAGCAGTATGTGATAAGCCAAAAAAATTCACTCAAGTCTCCATGGAGACAGTTCATGCTCTGATCTCCATGGTGACACTTAAAGACTTTTAAGGACTCACTCAGGTTAATTTTATATGTTTGTAATTTCAATTACTTCTCTCTCCTGCCTGAGTCCTAAATTAAAGACCTTGGGTATTTTACTCTCCTGCCCTACCACCCCCATTATAGGAAGAAAATAGAAAGAGAAAGGGGAGAAAGGAAGAAAAATTAAAATGTGGTGATAATTGTAGGGTAGGAAACTTGATAGTTTTAAAATTTTATACAGAAAACCATTTGGGCAAGGGAAAGAAATTAAAGAACTTTCTATGATGCTCTTCAGACTTATATTCTATTGTGCTGTTTGAACAAGGAGCTCATATGAATTCAAGGTACTTCACAGAGGAGAATCCAGTTACAAGGCACTAGGATATCATTAGTATGCTAATTAGAAAATAGAGATGAATTTTCTAATGTGCTGTATGTTCCTACATTTAATCAGCAGTTTTCTCGTGGACTAACCTGGAAGTCTTTAGAGTCCTTCGCCCTGCTAAGGACCAAGCTAGAGTTAAACAGATCTCTATCCATCAATCCCATCTTCTTACATCTCCAACACACACTCAGGATAAAAAGGCAAAGAAAATAAAGAAAGCTCTTTAGTAACTACATGTTGCAGCCTGCCTCTGTTGAAATCCATAAATGCTTCCTCTTCCAGCAAGCCTCCATTCTTCTACTTTAATAACTTAGACTCTCAGTCAAAAGCTTTTAACTCTTCTTTTGTGCATTTTAAATGTTTGGTTATATGGAGAGGAAAAATAAGAGAATTTAAAGAGCTTTTTTGGTCAGTAATGAGAAGTGAGAAGAGCAAGCCTCAGGGTAAATTACAAGAACACAGTTGGTGCTCAAATAATATTTATCAAAGAAATGAACAAATGAGCAGATAGAAAGGACACACACACAAACACAAAAGGCATTGCAGGCTGGGGGCCTCTATTTCATATTTTTAAAAGACCCTAAGGTAAAGGACTACAGGATAAACAAATCCATAATAAATCCAGAGCTAATTTTCACAGTCCTGACCCTTAAAATTTTAAATTAAATTATATATAGTTGATTTACAATATTGTGTTAATTTCTGCTGTACAGAAAAGTGACTCAGTTTTACATATTTTTTTTTCAAATTCTTTTCCATTATGATTTATTGCATGATATTGAATATAGTTCCCTATGCTATACAGTAGGACCTTGTTGGTTGTCTATCTTGTATATAATATTTTGCATCTAGCTAATCCCAAATTCCCAGTCCTTTCTTCCCCCCAGCATCCTCCCCCCTTGACAACCACAAGTCTGTACTCTGTGAGTCTGTTTCATAGAAATGTTCATTTGTGTCCTATTTTAGATTCCATATATAAGTGGTATTATGTGGTTTTAATCTTTGTCTTCCTGACTTAATTGGTTTGGCATAATAAATCTCTAAGTCCATCTGTGTTTCTGCACGTGCACAGTCCTGATCCTGATACAGCAGGATGACACTGAAGCATATTTGGTCACCTCTGTAGAGGTAAGATCAGAGGATTATAAAACATTAGGCTTTTATTAGAATGGTAAAGAATTTAAAAATGGGAGCTAAACATGTAGTACTCTTCCTAGATGTAGTACACGAATTATCAGGAATGTACTGTTAATGACAGGTACATGAATAACGGGTACTTAGGAAATTTTCAGTTAGTATAGGGACAAATGATAGTCACATTTTAAAGAGGCATTCTAATTTCTTAACTCATACTTAAAAAAAAACTTGGCTGAGCTGGGTCTTCACTGCAGGGTGCGAGCCTTCTCTTGTGATGGTGCAAGGACACCTCTAGTTGCAATACATGGGCTTCTCTTGTTGTAGGACACAGATTCTAGAGTGCACAAGCTCAGTAGTTGTGTCTTAACTCAGGCTTCAAAAAACATTTCAAGTTATAAAACTGTGTGACCATTTAAGATGATGTGATAGTATAGATGGGGAAACAGTGGAAATAGTGTCAGACTTTATTTTGGGGGGCTCCAAAATCACTGCAGATGGTGACTGCAGCCATGAAATTAAAAGACACTTACTCCTTGGAAGGAAAGTTATGACCAACCTAGATAGCATATTCAAAAGCAGAGACATTACTTTGCAAACAAAGGTCCGCCTAGTCAAGGCTATGGTTTTTCCAGTGGTCATGTATGGAGTTGAGAGTTGGACTGTGAAGAAAGCTGAGTACCGAAGAATTGATGCTTTTGAACTGTGGTGTTGGAGAAGACTCTTGAAAGTCCTTTGGAATGCAAGGAGATCCAACCAGTCCATTCTAAAGGAGATCAGTCCAGGGTGTTCTTTGGAAGGACTGATGCTAAAGCTGAAACTCCAATACTTTGGCCAACTCATGCAAAGAGTTAACTCAGTGGAAAAGACTCTGATGCTGGGAGGGATTGGGGGCAGGAGGAGAAGGGGACAACAGAGGATGAGATGGCTAGATGGCATCACTGACTTGAAGGACATGAGTTTGGGTGAACTCTGGGAGTTGGTGATGGACAGGGAGGCCTGGAGTGCTGCAATTCATGGGGTCGCAAAGAGTCATATATGACTGAGCGACTGAACTGAACTGAACTGATAGTAGATCAATGGTGTGGAAATATATTTACTATCTAGTCGGTAGCAGAATTAGAAATTTTCGTGTAAACAGATACATATATAAAATTTGTTTTCTAAAACTGATCCTCAAGGTTTTTCAACTGTTGGTTACTAGAGAAAAATTCAAACATGCCAATTAAAGGGTTTCTCTGAGTTTAAACAGTTTGTTTTAGTTTCGAATAGTCTCTTCAGAACAGTGCCCAATCTTCTGAGTCCTACCTCCTCCACCCTCTCCTTTTCCTGGTGTGATCTGTGTGTACATGAGGGACTAAAGTTATATGGTATTTTGGTGATGGGGGAGTGAGTCTCTCAGATCTACATGTGGGTCCTTGTTCTTGCTCACCTCATCCTTTATCCAACTTCTGTCCTAACTATTGGTGAATTTTTGACAAATCCACTTGGTTTGTTGAAGACCTTAGGGGTCTGCTTATAGACTCATTTCCATTTTGGCTATCCTTAGCACAATAGCTCCCCATGTCAGCTCATCCTCCTCTGTCCCCTGACTTAGGTTGGTAGTAGCACTGTGGTAGGGGTACCTCATCACAGAACACAGTGGTCCTGTAGCTGGCCCACTGACTCTCAAAGTTTAAGAAATTTAGCCCTTTTATTTCTTAACATCTCCTGACTTTCAATAAAACCATCTGACCCAGGACTAAAGAGGGCTTCCCAGGTGGCTCAGTGGTAAAGAATCTGCCTGCTAAACAGGAGATGCAAGTTCGATCCCTGGGTTGGGAAAGTCCCCTGGAGAAGGGAATGGCAACCCACTCTAGTGTTCTTGCCTCACATGCAGAGAGGAGCCTGGTGGTCTATAGTCCATGGAGTCCCAAGAGTTGGACACAATTAAGTGACTAAACAGCAGCAGCAGCAGGACAAAAGGAATTTATTGTTATTCATAAGTAAATCATCAACATTTTATTTTTCTTAATATTCGAAACAGTCCTAGATCTTCCCAGTGCGAATGTGGATGCCTCTGATTTATTAGAATAAAGATTATTTTAAAGAGTTAAGCAAAGAAAAATGTAAAGGGTAATATTTGAAAATATCTCATTTTAAGTAAAAAAATAAACAGCATGTAATAAATTATTTTGTTAAAAATATATGTCTATATGCATTGGAAAGAGGCTGAAAGATATTTACTATGCAACACAAGATATTTTATTACTGGATAGTGAATTTATGGATTATTTGTGCTTTTCATTTTTACTATTTGCCACTTTTACATTTTCCATAATGAATATGTATTATTTTCATAGTAAGAATAAAGTAAAAGTACTTTAAAAAATTTGATATCACTTTCTACAGCTTTTCCCTTGGAGCAAACATTCTCTAAATGATCAGAATTTAAACACAACACTTTATCTCTTTCATAGTCTGAGTCATTCTTCATGGTTTATTATGCATCTTTTTAAAATATCTTTTTAATTGCCAGTTTATGTTGGATAAAAAGGATGATGCTATTCACATTCATTTTGTTTAACCACCCTTTCATTCTTGTCTGTGTTCTATAATGGTAGGTCCTACACAATGGTTATTTTTAATCTTAGCACTACATTCTTATTCCTCAATATACGCCCATACCCACAAATGCTTTTGAATGTAGTAGTTTTGGGGAGGGAAACATCTTATTTTCTATTTTTCAGGATGATGCAGGACATTCTGCATCTTTTTGTCCTGACTATTTTTCTTTCAGTGCTATTCTCTCTTTGTGAAATCCCAACCAAATTCATTTTCTGAAAACCAGTGGTTATAAAATTGTACCTTGACCTTTGTGTGAGGTTTTGCTTAATTTACCTGATGGCCAAAATAAAACAGATTTACTTGCGAGACTATCCCTTGACCTGTAGGGCGATATTATAGGACAGGCATTTCCTCATGTGGGTGTACTTGGATTAGAAAAGATCGTTGCTGTACACAAGTACCTCTGCCAGAGCCAACTCCCTCCTGTTCTTGGGACCATCTCTCTCCTGGGCTGCAGGAGTCACCAGAACCTTGTCATAATGCTGCACTCTTCCTCACAGAGTCACATGTACTTTTTCACCAGCTTTCTTTCCCTTAATGATGATCCTTTTCTAGGTAAGGATGTGTAGGGTGTGAAGGAGGAGGTAAGAAGAAGGTGGGGCTTAGTGATATCTTGATAAGGAGAGGTTCAGTCTTATGGACCCCAGGATACCCAGGCTTAGGGCTCAAGGTTTTCAATAGCACTAGAACAAGCACTGTTTGATAAACTTCTCTAAGTCGGCTTGAGAAGCCACCTCATCAGTACTATTTTCTGTGTGTACTGATCAGACTTCTTCTGACTGCAGTTGACAAATACTCAGCTTGCACTAGCGTAAGGAAGGAAGGAAATGAATTAGGTCATGATATTCATAGAATGGTTGATCACTAGATAAGAAGAAGTGCAGGGATGCAGCTCAACCTCAGGAAAAACAGATGTAAGGGATGCTGCTGCCTCCAGGTCTTGCTTCACTTCTCCTCTCTCCTTCTCTTTGTTTACCCTCATTTTATCACTGGAGACTATGGGAAACATGACTGCTATGATTCTGTAATTTATAACTTAGATCTTCAACCAACAAAAAAGTTGGTTTTTAAGACAGTTTAAGTTCTGCATTTTAAAATTTCAGGTCAGATGTCCATTACTGGGCCAAGTATCTGTTTGGGGTCATCTGACAGGTCAAGGTTAGGTAGAAAATGGCAGCTCACCAATAGCCATAGGGCACAATGGACATTCCCAGGAGAAAGAAGGAGTACTAGGCTGATAATCCTATGTATGCTTAGTTGCTCAGTCATATCTGCCTCTTTATGACCCCATGGACTGTGGCCTACCAAGCTCCTCTGTCCCTGGTTTTCTCCAGAGAAGAATACTGAAGTAGGTAGCTATTCCCCTCTCCAGAGGATTTCCCCCCACACATCTGAGTCAAACTTGAGTCTCCTGCATTGCAAGCAGATTCTTTACCATCTGAGCCACCAGGGAAGCCCAATAATCACATAGATATCTACTATGTCCCATCCTATTTTGTAGATATTTACATGATATAATACTATATCCTATATAAAGTTACTGCAATGAGAATGAATTCTAAATTCCAAATACTCAAATTTATAACACAAGTTTAAAATATAATCCATTAATATATTCATGTTACCGAAGGTGATGGAATTTCAGTTAAGCTATTTCAAATCCTAAAAAATGATGCTGTGGAAGTGCTGCAGTCAATATGCCAGCAACTTTGGAAAACTCAGCAGTGGCCACAGGACTGAAAAAGGTCAGTATTCATTCCAATTCCAAAGAAAGGCAATGCCAAAGAATGTTCAAACTACCACACAATTGCACTCATCTCACACTCTAGCAAAGAAACGCTCAAAATTCTCCAAGCCAGGCTTCAACAGTACGTGAGTCATGAACTTCCAGATGTTCAAGCTGGATTTAGAGAAGGCAGAGGAACCAGAGATCAAATTGCCAACATCCACTGGATCATCGAAAAAGCAAGTCCCAGAAAAGCATCTACTTCTGCTTTATTGACTATGCCAAAGCCTTTGACTGTGTGGATCACAACAAACTGTGGAAAATTCTTCAAGAGATGGGAATACCAGACCACCTGACCTGCCTCCTGAGAAATCTGCATGCAGGCCAAGAAGCAACAGTTAGAACTGGACATGGAACAACAGACTGGTTCCAAATTGGGAAAGGAATGCAACAAGGCTGTATATTGTCACCCTGCTTATTTAATTTATAAGCAGAATACATCATGTGAAATGCTGGGCTGGATGAAGCACAAGCTGGAATGAAGATTGCCAGGAGAAATATCAATAACCTCAAAGACACAGATGACACCACCCTTATGGCAGAAAGTGAAGAAGAACTAAAGAGCCTCTTGATGAAAGTGAAAGAAGAGAGTGAAAAAGTTGGCTTAAAGCTCAACATTCAGAAAACGAAGATCATGGCATCTGGTCCTGTCACTTTGTGGCAAATAGATGGGGAAACAATGAAAACAGTGACAGACTATTTTTAGGGGCTCCAAAATCCCTGCAGATGGTGACTGCAGCCATGAAATTAAAAGATGCTTGCTCCTTGGAAGAAAAGCTATGACCAACATAGATAGCACATTAAAAAGCAGAGACATTGCTTTGCCAACAAAGGTCTGTCTAGTCAAAGCTATGGTTTTTCCAGTAGTCATATATGGATGTGAGAGTTGGAGCATAAAGCTGAGCACCGAAGAATTGGTGCTTTTGAACTATTGTGTTAGAGAAGACTCTTGAGAGCCCCTTGGAATGCAAAGAGATCCAACCAGTCCATCTTAAAGGAAATCAGTCCTGAATATTCATTGGAAGGACTGATGCTGAAACTCCAATACTTTGGCCAGCTGATGTGAAGAGCTGACTCATTTGAAAAGACCCTGATGCTGGGAAAAATTGAGGGCAGGAGGAGAAGAGGACAAGAGAGGATGAGAAGGTTGGATGGCATCACCTACTCAATCCACATGAGTTTGGGTAAGCTCCAGGAGTTGGTGATGGATAGGGAAGCCTGGCATGCTGCAGTCCATGGGGTCGCAGAGTCTGACATGACTTAGCAACTGAAGAGAACTGCATATATTGATGATTTCCTACATTAGCTATTATTTTGACTTTAAACTTCCCCACCCAACTGGCACCCTCACATGCAGTTTTCAAAAGTTGACCTTAGGGACTTCCCTGGTGGTCCAGTGGTTAAGAATCTGCCTGCCAATGCAAGCAACATGGGTTCAATCCCTGGTCCAGGAAGATCACGCACATTGTGAAGCAACCAAGCCAGTGTGCCACTACTACTGAGCCAGCTCACTAGAGCCCAGGAGCTGCAACTACTGAAGCCCATGTGCCTAAAGCCCATGCTTCACAGAAAGAGGAACCAGTACAATGAGAAGCCTGAGAATCTCAACAAAGAGTGGCCCCTGTTCCTCACAACTAGAGTAAGCCTGCACACAGCAATAAAGTAATAAAGACCCAGAGGAGCCAAAGATAAATTAAAAAAAACCTGAATCTTTAAAAAAATAATTAAAAAAAATTGACCTGAGATATCACAGATAGAAAATAAAAATCTTATGTAGAGATTTGGTGAACAAAAGATTTTGTGGTGTTTTAAAAAATTTCTGAATAAATTTGAGTATTTCTGCTTTTAACAGACACATCTTTATTACTATTTATCATATTTAATTTTGAAATGCAATTACATTTTAATTGATCTTAGTCACACTAAGTATTTTCTTTATTTTGACTCCACTAAGTTT
>SJYC01108051.1:0-17259 GCA_006408675.1 Madoqua kirkii
GGAGTTTATGTCTTCTCAAAAGAGCTCTGCCCCAATATCTCTTTGCTGCTTTAGGATTTGTTCAGCTTTCTGCTAAGTCAGAGACCACTTGTCCATCTTCTCTTGAGCTTTGAAAGTTCATTTCTCATGTTCCTTTTTCTGTTCTCCTTGTTCTTGTGGGTTTATTTTTATTTTTTAAATCTCTTTAATTTGATTTTAGTGAAGCTTTTTGAGGAAGCAAGATTCAATGTGTATATTCAGTCTTAACCTTGAAGTCATTCAGTCTCATCTGCAATTTCACCTCTTTCTGAAGGACCTTCCCTTCCTACTGCCACTCCCAGCCCCCATGGTAGGTCTCTTGTGGGTGTTCACAGTACCATGTACTTCTTTTATCCTTATCCAGTTAGGTTGCTGTTACTTACATTCTTCTTTATCTTTCGTACTGAATTCAGTGCTCTGAAGCAAAGGCTGTTGCAGCTCTCCCCAGTCCTAATAAAGAGCCTGACCTACTGTAGATATAATTAATTTCTCGAACAAACTATTTCTGATGTTGAACAGCAAATTACACTGGAAAAGGGGTATAACTAATTCCTATTTTGCTTGATTTTACAACTTTAAGTCCTGCAGAACTAAAGTTCTCAATGTTACTTTGGTAAATACATTAAAAGACATGGTCTTTTAGAAAATCAACTCTTATTAGTTTGAAGTAATAGAATTACTTGTTTGTTTTATTTGACTCACAAGTATTAGCAAGAAATTAATACATGAGTACCTTCAACCATCCTCCACTAATTCCATATGTAATTCTTTCTTTCAGTTAATGTACACTAATTATAGGGCATTGTATACAATAGAATGCTCTTTTGTTGTCTGCTCTCTTGAATATTAAATATTCTTTTGCTTCTTGCCAACTGTACAGCTGTAGAAGTTAAATGTCAACTTTAAAAGGCAATGAATAAAAATGAGTTTGCTCAATGGACCAAAATAATGTGCCTTTAACTTATAAAATAAAAGCTATAATCATAATGTAAATTTAAACTTCAGGTTATCTTGATGGAAAAAAATCAGAATACAGATATAGCTTTATTATTAAGGAGACATTAGTTAGATGCATTTATCTTAATTTTAGATAACATTCATTACATTGTGATAGCATTTGACAGTCTGTTTCTTTTCTTGCAACTCAAAAGCAGTAGCCCACCTACTTTATTTTGAGCCAATGTGAAGAAGACACAACACCTCTCTTCCTTAAAGTGGCAGCAAACATCTCAGTGGAACATTTTGAAAATCAGAACAACCAGAATGTTTGACATCACTGGATTTATCACTCCTGACTTTAACTAGAGAAAAGGGCTTGGTGAATAATTCCTTCCACATGTCCAGATGGAGATATGTTTTCGACCACTGCAATATATAGAATGGTCAGGTTGAGACCAAAAGTGATATTGATAACTTACACTTTCAAAATGAGATTGATATGCCTTGAGGCTGGAGTGAGCTTGTCCAGAACTAGAGTTATTGCTTCTCTTGACAGTTGATTGCATTTCCATCAGTGAATAACCAAGGAATTGGCATTGGCAGTGATGGAAGGGGTGAGAGTCAAGAAGGCTCAAAGATGTCAGCAATGCTCTTATGGTCTCAAATGGATACAGCTGCATGTTTAGGGGTCTCTAACATACGTTACTTTGACTACATGGATAGAGAGACTAAAGGTCTAGAAAAATAATGAGGCACATTTCTTTTAAGGCACATAAGAAAAGTGGATAGAAACATGAAGCTGTAATAAGTTAAGGGTATTTCTTTGCCCTTTCTACCTGGTTCTTAAGACTCCTCAAGGAGCTTTCACTTACTTTGAAAGTACTTTTTGTGAAGGATGAAAAACTCACTGTCAGAAGGCTCCTGGATATCTATTATCTAATACATAATCATTTTATGATTTGTTCATAGAACCAGACAGTTATAGCTGATTTATTCTAAGAAGTAAGGTTTTTCATGTACAATATAATGTCTTGACTGTGTCTATTACCATTAAACAAACAAAAAAGCAGCAACCAAATTAACAGAACAAACAACTACAAAAACTATATAAAGCAAATCCAATTTTGAGAGATGTGGTATAAATATGATTTTAAGATCTTATTTCTCAGAAGCCCTTATTTAAATATATGTATATAACCATGTATGGTCCTGGAATAATGGCTCACAGGAGAACTTTTTTTTTTAAATAAGAAAAAGCCAATTTTAACATAACATATTTGCTGGGTGAAAAGCAGATCCATGGGCTTCTGGGCCAGTCTGAGGGCAGCCCAGAAGTATTATCACCTACTAGAGGGTGGAGAAGAAGCAAGGTAGATCTCTTACAAGGTCAGCTCTAACTAATGTGTCCTGTCATTTTTGCCAAATTTCATTGCCTTCTTGTGGTAGTGATTAGTGTTTATTGTTGAAATTTTATGATAAATGTGTCTTGTTTCCAGAATTGTCCAAACATTTATGTGATCCACCTGACTGGAGAAGAAAGAAATCAGTAGTGTTTTAGATCACTGGATAGCATTTTGGCCATAGTGTGGTTTTTAAGAAAGGGCATAGTATAGGAAAATAGGAACATGGATTCCACTTTCAGACATGTGTTAAACCTACTCTGTGACCTTGTGCTGGCTAATAACCCTCTCTGGGCTCCAGCTGTTTCCATCTGGAAAATGAAAGGATTGAACCAAACGATCTGTAAAGTCCTTTCCTGCTCTAAAATTTTATGTTTCTAAAGGAGAAAGGCATCTGTAGCTGCATAAATGGACAAGTTAAATGAGGCCAAAAAGTAGTTCAGACAGTTAAGCTTTCATTGTTGGCACAGAGCACTTATCCATATATGTGTGCAGTGATTACCTCACAGTCGTAGTAGCAAGCTTATGCCACAGTTTAAACTTCCAAGTCACTATTTTCACTGGGGCATATAACATCTGTAAAACCTCTGGCACTCTTCAGAGGAAAGGGCCTGAATATGAAGAGCAGGAGGGTCTTTTTTCCCCCTCAGAATTAAGGCATTTACTTTTGTTTCCTACTCAGGCACTTGGATTATGACTTGTCTCTTGGTAAAATACCACCAAGTTGTTGAACATTTCTCTACAAGAAAAGAGTTTAAAAGTGCCTGATGGTGATGGTGATGAGAATAACAACAAAGAAAATGTGGAGAGGAGAGTTGTATAGTGAAATGATTATGGAATGAAAGGGAGACAAATCTGAACTGAATTATTTTTTAAATTAAAAAAATTATTTTAAATTGGAGGATAATTGCTTACAGTGTTGTGTTGCTTTCTGCCATACAATACTGTGAATCAGCCATAATATATATATGTACCCTCCCTTCTCAACCTTCCTTCCACCTTCCACCCCATCCCAGCACTCTACGTTTTCACAGAGCACAGTGTTGAGCTCCCTATGTTATACAGCAACTTCCCATTAGCTATCTGCTTTGTATATGGTAATGTATATGTTTCAGTGTTACTCTCTCAATTTGCCCCACCCTCTCCTTACCTTTGTCCATAGTTCATCAGACACTCTGTCTATCAGATATAGTCCCTTAAATCTATTTCTCACTTCCACTGTATAATCGTAAGGGATTTGATTTAGGTCAAATCTGAATTTAGGTCAAATACTTTAATAGTCTAGTGGTTTTTCCTACTTTCTTCAATTTAAGTCTGAATTTGGCAATAAGGAGTTCATGATCTGAGCCACAGTCAGCTCCCAGTCTTGTTTTTGCTGACTGTATAGAGCTTCTCCATCTTTGGCTACAAAGAATATAATCAATCTGATTTTGGTGTTGACCATCTGGTGATGTCCATGTGTAGAGTCTTCTCTTGTGTTGTTGGAAGAGGGTGTTTGCTATGACCAGTGCATTCTCTTGGCAAAACTCTATTAGCCTTTGCCCTGTTTCATTCTGTACTCCAAGTCCAAATTTGCCTGTTACTCCAGGTGTTTCTTGACTTCCTACTTTTGCATTCCAGTGATAACAAAGAGTAATATTCTGTGTCTTGATGGCCTGGATAACCACAGTGGTGTGGTCACTCACATAGAGACAGATATCCTGGAGGGTGAAGTCAAATGACCTCAGAAAGCCTTACTATCAATGGCGCTAGTGGAGGTGATGGAATTCCAGCTGAGCTATTTAAAATGCTAAAAGATGATGGTGTTAAAGCATTGCATTCAATATGTCAGCAAGTTTGAAAAACCCAGCAGTGGCCACAGGACTGGAAAATGTCAATGTTTTCATCCCAATTCCAAAGAAGGGAAGTGCTAAAGAATGTTCAAACTTCTGGACAATAGCACCCACTTTCTATGCTAGTGAAGTTATGCTCAGAGTCCTTCAAGCTAGGCTTCAGCAGTGCATGAACCAAGAACTTCCAGATGTACAAGCTGGGTTTAGAAAATGCAGAGTAACTAGAGAGCAAATTGCCACATTCACTGGATCTTAAAGAAAGCAAGCAAATTACAGAAAAAAACCTCTACACCTATTTCAGTCACTACATGAGAGCCTTTGACTGTGTGGATTACAACAAACTGTAGAAAATTCTGAAAGAGATGGAAATATTAGGCGATCTTACCTGTCTCCTAAGAAACCTGTATGCTGGTCAGGAAGCAAGTTAGGACCTTACATGGAACAACTGACTGATTCAAAATTGGGAAAGGAGTACAAGGCTGTATATTGTCACCTTGTTTGTTTAACATATATGCAGAGTACATTATGTGAAATGCTGGGATAGATGAGTTACAAGCTGGAATCAAGATTTCTGGGAGAAATATACATATGATACCACTCTAATTGCAGAAAGCAAAGAAGAACTAAAGAGCCTCTTGATGAGGGTGAAGGAGGAGAGTGAAAAAGTTGGCTTAAAACTAAACATTCAAAACGCTAAGATCATGGCATCTGGTCACATCACTTCATGGCAAATAGAAGAGGAAAAGCTGGAAACAGTCATAGATTTTCACTTCCTGGTCTCCAGAATCACTGCAGATTGCCTGCAGCCATGAAATTCAGACTCTTGCTTCTTGGAAGGAAGGCTGTGACAAACCTAGACAGGGTATTAAAAAGCAGAGACCACTTTGCTGACAAAGGTCCATATAGTCAAAGCTATGCTTTTTCAAGTAGCCATGTACAGATGTGAGAGGTGAACCACAAAGAAGGCTGAATGCCAAAGAACTGATGCTTTTGAACTGTGGTGCTGGAGAAGACTCTTGAGAGCCCATTGGACAGCAAGGAGATCAAACAAGTCAATCCTAAGGGAAATCAACCCTGATTACTCATTGGAAGGACTGTTGCTGAAGATGAAGCTCTAATACTTTGGCCACCTAATGTGAAGAGCCTGGAAAAGACTCATTAGAAAAGACCCTGATGCTGGAAAAGGCTGAAGGCAAAAGAAGAGGGTGGCAGAGGTGAGATGGTTGGATAGCATCACCAATTCAGTGGACATGAACTTGGTAAACTCCAGGAGATGATGAGGGACAGGAAGGCCTGGCATGCTGCAGTCTATGAGTTTGCAAAGAATTGGACACAACTTAATGACTGAACAAAAACAACAAATATTCCATTTATATATATATATCTCGTTTCTTGAGGTAGGCTTATATTGTTATAAACTTCCCTCTCAGAACTTCTTTTGCTGTATCCCATAGGTTTTTGGAAGATCAGTGATATATATTGAAAACTTTTGGAAAACTTTACATAGAACTCATCTACAAAAAGATATGGGTTTCCTCAGTGGTGCGGGTTCAATTCCTGGGTTGAGAAGATTCCCCAGAGGAGGAAATGGCAAGCCACTCTAGTATCTTTGCTTGGAGAATCCCATGGGCAGAGGAGCTTGGTAAGCTACAGTCCGTAGGGTCACAAAGAATCAGACATGACTGAAGGGACCTGGCATGCACACATGGGTTTTGGGTCATTGTGTTTTTATTGTCTTTTCTTTCTAGGTATTTTTAAATTTCTTTTTTTTATATTTTCAGTGACTTCTCGGTTATTTAGAAGTGTGCTGTTCAGACTCCATGTGTTTTTTTTTTTAACTGATTTTTTTCCCCTGTAATTGATATCTAGTCTCATTCCCCAATGACTCAGAGGGTAAAGAATCTGCCTGAAATGCAGGAGACACAGGAGACACAGGCTTGATCCCTGGGACAGGAAGATCCCCTGGAGAAGGAAAATGGCACACCACTCTAGTATTCTTCCCTGAAAAATCCCATAGACAGAGCAGCCTGGTGAGCCAGTCCAAAGAGCTGCAAATAGTCAAGACACAACCGAGGGACTAACCACAGCACCAAGCACACAGAGTTGTGGTTAGAAAGTGTGCTTGATATGATTTTAATTTTCTTAAGTTTACTGAGGCTTGATTTGTGACCCGAGTAAAGAGCCTCTTGATGAAGGTGAAAGAGGAGAGTGAAAAAGCTGGCTTAAATGCTGGAGAGGATGTGGAGAGAAGGGAACCCTCTTACACTGTTGGTGGGAATGCAAACTAGTACAGCCATTATGGAAAACAGTGTGGGGATTCCTTTAAAAATTGCAAATAGAACTGCCTTATGACCCAGCAATCCCACTGCTGGGCATATATACCAGGGAAACCAGAATTGAAAGAGATGCATGTACCCCAATGTTCATTGCAGCATTGTTTACAGTAGCCAGGACATGGAAACAACCTAGGTGTCCATTAGCAGATGAATGGATAAGAAAGCTGTGGTACATATACACAATGGAGTATTACTCAGCCCTTAAAAAGAATAAATTTGAATCAGTTCTCATGAGATGGATGAAACTGGAGCCGATTATACAGAGTGAAGTAAGCCAGAAAGAAAAACACCAATACAGTATACTGACATATATATATGGGATTTAGAAAGATTGTAATGATGACCCTGTATGTGAGACAACAAAAGAGACACAGAGGTATAGAATGGGTTTTTGGCCTCTGAGGGAGAGGGACAGGGTGGGATGATTTGGGAGAATGGCATTGAAACATGTATACTATCATGTAAGAAATGAAGCGCCAGTCTATGTTCAATACAGGATACAGGATGCTTGGGGCTGGTGCATGGGGTGATCCAGAGAGATGATATGGGGTGGGAGGTGGGAGGGGGCTTTGGCATTGGGAGACTGTGTACACCTGTGGCTGATTCATGTCAATGTATGGCAAAACCAATACAGTATTGTAACATAGAATAAAGTAAAAAAAAAAAACAAAACTCAACATTCAAAAAAAGAAAAAAAAACACAACAACCTCAACATTCAAAAAATGAAGATTATGGCATCTAGTCTCATCACTTCATGGCAAATAGATGAAGAAAAAATGGAAACAGTTATAGACTTTTTTTCTTGGGCTCCAAATCACTGTCGACAGTGACTTCAGCCATGAAATTAAAAGGCTTTTTTCCTTGGAGGGAAATCTATGACAAACCTAGACAGTGTATTAAAAAACAGAGATATCATTTTGCCAACAAAGGTGTGTATAGTCAAAATGATGGGTTTTCCATTAGTCATGTACGGATGTGAGAGCTGGATCATAAAGAAGGTTGAAGACCAAAGAATTGATGCCTTCCAATTGTGGTGTTCAAGAAGACTCTTGAGTGTCTCTTGGACAGCAAGGAGATCAAACCAGTCAATCCTAAAGGAAATCAACCCTGAATATTCATCGGAAGGACTGTTGCTGAAACTGAAGCTCCAATACTTTGGCCACCTGATGCGAGGAGCCAAAATTGGAAAAGACCTCGATGCTGGGAAAGACTGAGGGCAGGAGGAGAAGAGGGCAATAGAGGATGAGATGATTGGATGGCATCACTAACTCAATGAACATGAGTTTGGGCAAACTCCAGAAGATGGTAAGGGACAAGGAAGCCTTGTGTGCTGCAGTTCATGGGGTCACAAAGAGTCAGACATGCTGAGTGACTGAACAACAACTAACATGATTTGGAGAATGTCTCATGTGCACTTGAGGAAAAAGTATATTCTGCTGTTTTGGAATGGAATGTCCTGAAGATATCAATTAAGCCATCTGGTTTAAGACTTCTGTTTCCTTGTTAATTTCCTGTGTGGATGATCTATTCATGGGCAAAAGTGGGGTGTTAAAGTCCCCTGCTATTATTGTGTTATTGTTGATTTCCCCTTTTATATTTTTCCCCTTTTATGTTTGTTAGCACCTGAATTCAATTCTTGACTTCCTTTCTTTTGTTAAAAAATTATTTTACCAAAATATAGTTAACTTACAATGTTGTGTTAATTTTTACAGTAGAGCAAAGTGATTCAGATATATATATGTATATATATTCAGATGTATATGTGTGTATTTATATACATACATATGTTCTTTTTCATATTCTTTTTTGTTGTTGAATATAGTTCCCTGTGCTATACTACATTAGGATTTTGTCATTTAATCCATTCTATACATAACAGTCTGCATCTGCTAATCCCAAACTCCAAATCCATCCTTCTCTCTTAGCAAACCACAAATCTGTTTCTCTCTGTCTGTGAGTCTGTTTCTGTTTTGTAAATAGAAAGTTCACTGTGTGATATTTTAGACTCCAATTGTAAGTGATATATAGTATTGAGTTGGCCAAAAAGTCTGTTCTGGTTTTCCCATACCATCCTGTGGAAAAATCCAACAAACTTTTCGGCCAACCAACCCGGTATTTGTCTTTTCTGTGTTACTTCACTTAGTATGATAATCTCTGTGTCCATTCATGTTGCTGCAAATGGCATTTTTTAATTTTTTATGGCTGAGTAATGTTCCATTGTATACATGTACCACATCTTCTTGATGGACATTTAGGTTGTTGTGAATAGTGCTGCTATGAATGTGCAGATATATATCTTTTTGTTGATTCTTCTTATTTGTTGTAGGACCTTTTGTTTCTGTGTCCAACTTACTTCTTTTGGATAACATTCTCTCTCCCATTCAGTGCAATCCAATTAGACTGTGTGATGAATGGGATGATTCTCTTCTCCACTCTCACCTCCTCACAAACCCACAAACACCTGGGCATATGACCCAGGCCAGGCCAATCAGAATGCACTCTAGTATAGTAATCAGAGTTTTGGGCAAAGTGCCTTCTGGTGTTCCAGGTAACAAGTTATAGAGGGCATCTTGCTGCTAGTGGAGCATGTCTGTAAATGAAACTGAACAGAGGTGTGGGAAAAGAGTTTGATTATATTCTTTTTACCTATGCTGGTATTTTTCTTTTTTTCCTCTTCATGGAGTTTAAATAATAACTTCAGAGTAACACTACTAATAGCAAATATTTATATGATGTTTATTACGTACCAGGCACCTTTTTAAGGGTTTTATATATATTGACTCATTTACTCACTATGAGTTGATTCCATCATCATCCACATTCTATGAAGGGGGAAAAATAAGAGGTTTAGAGAAGTTGAGTAACATATTCAAGGTGGTAAGTAATAATGAGCCAGAATTTGAACTGAGAAGGT
This sequence comes from Madoqua kirkii, assembly GCA_006408675.1. Taxonomy (NCBI): domain Eukaryota; kingdom Metazoa; phylum Chordata; class Mammalia; order Artiodactyla; family Bovidae; genus Madoqua; species Madoqua kirkii. Next base: position 9,441 of record SJYC01108051.1, read on the forward strand.
CTTACATCAAAGTTCATGGTCTTAGCTACTCTACTAAGCTGCTTCTCTGAATGATAGATCAACTAGGTGATATCTGAATATCACTTTCTTTTGCTAACTCAGAGATGATAATTGCTACATTTAGCCTTGAGCACTAAGCTCTTGAAAGTACTGGTGAAAGTGTGGTCACTAGTCTCCAGAGGTGGCTGCCAGCAGTTCCTTCTCCCTCTGTATATGCATGCTCCCATCAAAGGCAGAGGTTATCTCTCTTGTCTGGCCTTATGACTAGCTTTGATCAGTAGAATGTAGCAAAAGTGATGTCCTAAGTCTTCTGAGTGCAGACTTTAAAGGGACTGGTAGTTGCTGCTTTCTGATTCTTGGACTCTAGCTGACATGCTGTAAGTAACCAAGACACATGGAAGAGAACAAAGGCACTGTATTTGACAGCTCCAGCTGAGCTTCCAGACAACAGACAAAACCAGCTGCCAGCTGTTGTGAATGAGCTATTCAGGGTAGTCAGATACCTAATGACTTTAGCTCTCACCGACATCATATGGGGCAGAAAAACCACCCAGTGGAGCCCATCATCCCACATAATAATCAGAGATAATAGCATGATTGTTATTTTAAGCCAGGAACATTTAAGTCATAGCAATAGGTAATTGAAAACAACCTTCATGTCTTTTAACTACCATGATTATATGGCTACTTTTACCATTATTTGGCCTATAGGTATAGTTTTGTCATAGCTAATCCATAAGGCATGCAAGCAGTTCAAACTTTTGAGACTGATGAGCTAATAAAACAAATGAGTGGTAAAGATTTTCAAAATGTCAATATTGTGTAATTTGTACTTAATCCTGTATCCTTCCCATGCCATTAATGATGAGCCTGTATTAATCTTTATAATATTGGAAGTTTATGTAATTGTCAAAATTTATCATTATTTATAATTACTTAAAGTAAGACTTCAGCAGGTCCCAGTGGATAGTACTATACATCTTTGAGCCACAAAGGTGATTTCACAAGAACATGAACACTCCAGAAATCTTTGCTACTATCCATATAATTTGGTCCCATATTTACTGCTTACATAGTTAACTTATTACCCTAACATGTAAAAACAATATATTGTTTTCAAATAGCTTCCAAAAATTATTAGGCCTAAACAAATTTTATTTGTTCCATATATCTGAGTTTATTCTTTCAACATAAACAACAAAAAAATAACTAGTCATTTCTTCTGTATTAGTAGGAGATATAATTTGCTGAAAGTGATAGAAAACCTAACTAGAACCAACTTAAATAATTAAGGCATGAAATAATTTGGCATGAAATATAAGGAAGTTCAAGACTTATGTGGCACCTAAACAATGCCATCAAGGATACAGGGTCCTTTTGCCTTTCTTCTCTACCAGTTTTGCTAGGTAGCTTTTATCCTCATTGTCTTAAGATGGTTACTATGTCTGCCAACAGCAGTCTGTTCTAGAAAGGAGGATGTTGGAAAATGAAGAAGATCTTCATTTTATATCTATTGGATAAATTATGACATGGCCACCCTTGGCTACAAAAGTCTTCAAAGTAGAGAAAGACAAGGGAAGTTGGAATAGAGGTTGAATAAGCCAATCTATTGGACATGGAACAATAGACTGGTTCAAAATTGGGAAAGGAATACATCAAGGCTGCATATTGTCCCCCTGCTTATTTAACTTTTATGCAGAATACATCATGAGAAATGCTGGGCTGGATGAAGCACAAGCGGGAATGAAGATTTCCAGGAGAAATATATCAGCAACCTCAGATATACAGATGAAACCAAAAAGTGAAGAGGATTTGATGAAAGTGAAAGAGGAGAAAGAAAAAGCTGGCTTAAAACTCAACACTCAAAAAATGAAGATCATGGCATCTGGTCCTATCAATTCATGGCAATTAGGACGGGAAACAATAGAAACAGTGACAAACTATATTTTCCTAGGCTCCAAAGTCACTGCAGATGGTGACTGCAGCCATGAAATTAAAAGACACTTGCTTCTTGGAAGAAAAACTGTGACCAGCCTAGACAAAGCAGAGACATTACTCTGCTGACCAAGGTCTGTATAGTCTATAGTTTTTCCAGTAGTCATGTATGGATGTAAGAGATGGACTCTAGCTGAGCACCAAAGAGCTGATGCTTTTGAACTGTGGTGTTGGACAAGATTCTTGAGAATCCCCTTGGACTGCAAGGAGATCAAACCAGTCAGTCCTAAAAGAAATCAACCCTGAATATTCATCGGAAGGACTGATGCTGAAGCTGAAGCTCCAACACTCTGGCTACCTGATGTGAAGAACTGACTCACTGCTAAAGACCCTGATGCTGGGAAAGATTGAAGGCAAGAGGAGAAAGGGATGACAGAGGTGGAGATGGTTGGATAGCATCACCAACTCAATGGGCATGAGGTTGAGCAAACTCTGGGAGTTGGTGATGGACAGGGAAGCCTGGCATGCAGCAGTCCATGGGTTCGCAAAGAGTCAGAAACAACTGAGTGATTGAACTGAACTAAAGCCACTCTGTACCCTACAACATGCTAGGGTGAACATAGTGAAACCTGAGTTGAATCATGAAATAGGAGTTGGAATTAGCTAGACCAACAGAAGCACTCATCTCACATGCTAGTAAAGTAATGCTCAAAGTTCTCCAAGTCAGGCTTCAGCAATATGTGAACTGTGAACTTCCAAATGTTCAAGCTGGTTTTAGAAAAGGCAGAGGAACCAGAGATCAAATTGCCAATATCCACTGGATCATCAAAAAAGCAAGAGAGTTTCAGAAAAACATTTATTTCTGCTTTATTGATTATGCCATAACCTTTAACTGTGTGGATCACAATAAACTGTGGAAAATACTGAAGGAGATTGGAATACCAGACCACCTTACCTGCCTCTTGAGAAACCTATATGCAGGTCAAGAAGCAACAGTTAGAACTGGACATGGAACAACAGACAAGTTCCAAATAGGAAAAGGAGTACATCAAGGCTGTATATTGTCACCCTGCTTATTTAACTTATATGCAGAGTACATCATGAGAAATGCTGGGCTGGAAGAAGCACAAACTGGAATCAAGATTGCTGGGAGAAATATCAATAACCTCTGATATGCAGATAACACTACCCTTATAGCAGAAATTGAAGAACTAAAGAGCCTCTTGATGAAAGTGAAAGAGGAGAGTGAAAATTTGGCTTAAAGCTCAACATTCAGAAAACTAAGATCATGGCATCTGGTCCCATCACTTCATGGCATATAGATGGGGAAACAGTGGAAACAGTGGCTGATTATTTTGGGGGGCTCCAAAATCACTGCACATGGTAACTGCAGCCATGAAATTAAAAGACACTCCTTGGAAGGAGAGTTATGACCAACCTAGACAGCATATTAAAAAGTGAGGTATTACTTTGTCCACAAAGGCCCCTCTAGTCAAGGCTATGGTTTTTCCAGTAGTCATGTATGGATGTAAGAATTGGACTGTGAAGAAAGCTGAGCACCGAAGAATTGATGCTTTTGAACTGTGGTGTTGGAGAAGACTCGAGAGTCCTTTGGACAGCAAGGAGATCCAACCAGTCCATTCTAAAGAAGATCAGTCCTGGGTGCTCTTTGAAAGGACTGATGTTGAAGCTGAAACTTCAATACTTTGACTATGATACTTTGACTCCAATACTTTGATGAGAAGAGCTGACTCATTTGAAAAGACCCTGATGCTGGGAAAGAGTGGGGTCAGGAGGAGAAGTGGACGACAGAGGATGAGATGGTTGGATGGCATCACCGACTGAATGGACATGAGTTTGGGTAGACTCTGGCAGTTGGTGATGGACAAGGAGGCCTGGCGTGCTGCAGTTCATGGGGTCACAAAGTATTGGACACAACTGAGTGACTGAAGTGAACTGAGTCCAACAGGAGAGAAGGGCAGCCCAGGCAGAGAATATTGGCCATACAGACATGGGAATTATGATGAACATGCCTGGCTCAGAGTACACATTTGCCCTGGTGATAGCGAAAGTTGGAGATAGATGCTGAGGACAAAACAAGCAAGGCCTGAATGCTGTGTTAAGGAATATGGTCTTTATCATGCAGGCAGGAGTGAAAAGTTTTCACCTGTGGGGTAGGAAAGATCAGATTTGTGTTCAGAAAGCAGAAAACAGATTGGTAGGTACCTGAGACTAGTCAAAAGACTGCTAAACTAATCAAGGCAAGACACAGTAAAGGCCTGAGCTTTAGTGATGGTGGCATGGAGGGAAAGAAAGGCTCAGATTTTAGACACCTTAAAAGAGAGTAATAAACATTTACTTGATGATTGATTAGTTATGAAGGTAGAGAAGATTCAAAATTGAATACCAGGCTTCTGGCTTAGGCAACAAGGGCTTATTGGGGCCATTCACTAAAGCAGTGAAGATGGGAGGAAAAGTAAATGTTAGATGGCATGTGGATATTTGAGACTGGAGGATGAGAAGAGTCAGTCACCCAGACCCAGTTGCTAATACAAATATCTTAACTAGTTCCTCTGCTTCCAGTCTTGTCCCTTTCAGTTTGTTCTCCGTTAAGCAGCTTGAATAATACAATTAAAATAAAAAGTAAATCATGTTCTTCTGTTTACTTGTATCATTACAGTATTTTTTTTCTTTTAGTGTTAATGAGCACATACTCTGGCACTGAGAGAAGGGCTTTCATACCTTATTTCATTTAATCCTCATTCTTTGAGATGGATGTTGCTACTATCTCCACTACAAAGGGGCTCAGAGAAGCAAAGTAACTTTCCAGGATTTCCTCTGGTCCTTACTTAATAAGCACCAGAGCTGGGTTGTACTTCGTGTCTGGTCTATCTGACTGCACGGTCTATTGTTCTTAACCCTTCTAGTACATTGTCTTCCATGCTTAAATGGATAAGAGCACTCCATATCCTTCAGATATGCATGATCCTCTATCATTTTCCTCCTCACATCATTACAAGGCCATTTGGATAGACATTTTATTAATTGTATAGATGAATAAATCAAAGCACAGAGGTAATAAAGGACTCCAATTCCTCATTAATTAATCCATCCATTCTATAAATACATATGTGTCAGGTACTAATAAAGGAAATTAAGATGCAGAAGGTTTAAGTTACTTGCCAAAAGTCCCATGACTACTTGCTTGTAAAAGCAGAGATTCAAATTTTAGGATTCAGTTCTGTGTTCTTCATGAGAGGGGAATACTGCTTCTAAGCTGCTATGAAACTAAACCACGACTTGGTTTGGATCAGGAGTAAAAGCAGATTCAAATTATCCTCCACTTTTTCTTTCTTCCCCACCTCTTGCTCACTAGTTTTTTCAAGGTTGGTTTCTGAAATAGTCTTGGCATTCAGCAGTTGCGGAAGAACTATCAGATTTGTCTTCACAGCTTCCTTAGTAAATAGGAGGAGGAAATGACAAGGATATCCATTTTAGCTTGATAGGAGATTTTTTAAAATGATGATTGCTTGTTGAGGGTGAGACAGATTTCCCAGAGTGGCTATAAGATCTCCCTTCCCTTGTATCACAGAGTGTCAAATAGAATTCAAGGCCCTCTGTGGCTGTACTCGTTCTAAAAATGGATGCTGCTTCTACTGCTGTCAGTGATTGGATTAATTCCAAATTAATAACTGAGTTGGTAACTTAGACTCAGATTCTTAGGTGGGACCATCTGATTAGTTGAATAGATGTCACATGTCACTTCTCTGGCTATTGGGAAGTGGGATGAGAAAAAAATCTGTCCCTCTTCTTGACAAAAAAGAAAAGAAGCAGTTAACCTTTAAATTTTTTCCAGATTTAAGAAGCTGTGATTCCATGGTACAGCATCGTATCCTAGATTTTGGTGCATCACCTTATAGAGTTATACATGTTATCTCTGATGTTACTTGCTGTTGGTATTTTAAATAATACACGGCTTTAATGATAACTGCCATAACAGACTCCTTTTCCTTTCTCATCTTACAAAACACTTTTAGTTGTTCTCTACATTACAACTGTTAAAGGTTGAAGAGGGCATGAGTGGCAAACTGTGGGTGGTACTGGATTAAAGCCAGCTGGTGAACTTCCAAGTGTCCTTTCAGCATGGCATATCTTGGTGAATTTACCAGCATCTGGTCTTCAGTTTTACATTTCCAGGAAGACAATTTTATCTGTGCTTCAGAACTTATCTGACTCATGGAAATTGAGTTGCGCACATTAAACTTACAAGAAAAACCAGAATTCTAATTAGTTAATTTAGAATGGGAAATAAAATCTTCAAGCATACCAGTCATGTCAGCCTAATAAAAGCATTCTCTCTCATTAAAAACAAAAAAACAAAAAAACAAAAAACAAACCCCTGTATAAAAAGCCAAACTCTAATCAGAAGGTGGCCAGTTTGTTTGGAATCAGAGTGAAGGGGACTAGCTATATGATTACAGTGATCAATGGGCTCAGACTTTGAATGCCTGATTGGGCCCAAAAGGGAGTTCATTGAAAACAGCACTCAGGTACCTCATGGAACTCTGGGAAAGTGCACTCAAGAGTTGAGCTTCAGAGACTGCTGAAATCAGGACTAGAAAACCTCCAGGAGTCCCTTCCTGTTGGCTTCATTTGCTCCCTCTTAGGATAGGGACATTATAGCCCATGATTAGACTTTGAATGCCTGATTGGGCCCAAAAGGGAGTTCATTGAAAACAGCACTCAGGTACCTCATGGAACTTGGGAAAGTGCACTCAAGAGTTGAGCTTCAGAGACTGCTGAAATCAGGACTAGAAAACCTCCAGGAGTCCCTTCCTGTTGGCTTCATTTGCTCCCTCTTAGGATAGGGACATTATAGCCCATGATTCTCATCACAGGAGAGTGACTCGTTCCCATTAGTGTTTCTTAAGATATTTCAGGGGAAGGCTCTGTCAGACATGGGATGGAGGCTGATGTTTGGAACTCTCAGCTATGGATAGTGATGGAGTCATAGAGGAGGCATACCATAGTCTTGCTCCTGTGACTCCAGATGTGAATTAAAGTAAAAGTTGTCTGCCATAAGTTGGGTTGGAGCCCTGACATTGATATATTCCAGCTCTGTTGGGTTCATGAGCCAGAATACCTCTTCCCAGGATATGCCAAGAACCAACGCTTCCTTAATCTCTCTCATCTTCTGCTTTCCTCAAGGCCATTTCTCTTCTGTGGACTTTTTCTTTCCTTCCTTATATTCTTTATTTGGGTAGAGCTTTAAGCTGATATCTGAGAGGAAGATTCATGTTGGTCTTTCATATTTTTATCCTCAAACAATAGTTCAATTAAATACATCACTTAAAGATTGTTACTCTCTTCTTCAGATTTATAGAAAAGAAAAGGAGAATCACTAAGAGTTTATAAGTAGCCATAACAGACTGAAAGTCATTATTCAGTACTGTAACAGTTTCCATGTTGTCCAGCTATATCATTGCCTTTTCAGTTAATCTTCTAACTCTGTTTACTTTGAATTCTCTATATTTCTTTATGTTTTAATTTATTTTATTGCTTTATTCATTTAGTAAATAATTTTCAGTGTCTACTTTGTATCAGACTCTATGCTTGGAGGTGATAATAAAGAAAGGGAAAAGGGCCTGGTCTTCATGACCCAGATAACCACAATGGTGTGATTATTCACCTAGAGCCAAACATCCTGGAATATGAAGTCAAATGCACCTTAGAAAGCATCACTATGAACAAAGCTAGTGGAGGTAATGGAATTCCAGTTGAGCTATTTCAAATCCTAAAATATGATGCTGTGAAAGTGCTGCACTCAATATGCTAGCAAATTTGGAAAACTCAGCAGTGGCCACAGGACTGGAAAAGGTCAGTT